>CM040245.1:174991509-175191509 GCA_022545495.1 Chrysanthemum lavandulifolium | reverse complement strand
TCGAACACAAAATCTCTTGGGACGATCTCGACTTACCCACCTTTGCTATCGCGAACGAGTATACTTGCTCGTATGTGTTTATAGTATTAGACGGATAAATCGTGTTAATAAATTTTTAAAACTTGCACACGGTAAGCACCATCAAGTTTTGGCGCAGCTGCCGGGGATTTCGGATTTCTAGCAATTTGATTTTGTTAAGATTCTGTAAAATTTGTAGATTTAAATTTGAATTTCGTAAAGTAAAAAAAAATTGGTTTAGAGGCTAACCGATCCGGTTGCGCGAGCAACCGAATCCGGTTAGTGCTCTCGAAAATTTTTGTCTTTTGATTTTTATAGTTTTAGTTTATTCAGTGATTTGTGTTATAGTTTATAGATTAATTCTTGTCATTTCTGATTTTTATAGATTATATCTTGGGTTGTTTATGCTTTTCTTAGATTTTTAGCTTTTCTCTTATTTTAATTATTTTTAGTTTTATTTACTTTTTAGTTAATTGGCTTAATTTCAGTAATTAGAAATAGTTAATTTTCAGTTTTTATGGTTTTAGTAGTCTTAATGAGTAGTTTAATAGATTAGTTAATATAGTTTTCATTTAATAACTTAATTAATTTTATAATTAATAAGGATAATGAGTAATCTTAATTAATTAAGAGTTTAAGTACACTTAATAGCATTTAATTTTAATTAATTTCTGTGTTTATTTATATAAATATATATATATATATATATATATATATATATATATATATATATATATATATATATATATATATATATATATATATATATATATATATATATAGAAATCAATCCAACTGCTCGGTTGCAACCCACAACCGGATCGGTTGGACGTTTTGGTTAAGAAGTTTACCACTAACCGAATCGGTTGGTGAGCCAACCGATCCGGTTGGAGCTCTCGGTAAAAAATTTCTACTTTTTAAATTTTGAGTTTTAGCTTGTCTTTTCAGTATTGTTAAGTGTCTTTACTTGATTAGTATATGTTTCTATAGTTTGCTTTTTTTTTTACTAACTCTAACGCTAATGATTTGGATTTTTGTTTTTGGTTTTGTTTTGTCTTGTTAGATAGTTATTATGGATAGTTTAAGCGGAATTTCTGAGTACCTTCGTAACTTGGATGAGATGTTGAAAGACACCGGGAGTTCGTTGTAGAAGATTGGAAATATCTTAGAAGGGAGTAAGAAGGATTTGGGAATTGATATGGTTAGTATGGAAGAAACGGGTGAAAACAAAGTTCAACTTCCTAAGAAGGGAAAAGTTGTGGTATTCACACAAGCACTGTTAACGGAGTATGATTCGCCACTTATGAGGTTCGGTACACCTTGTAGTGTAGAAGGGGTGAGTGCTAACATGGCTTATGGTGAAAATTACATTGTGGAAAAAGTACTTGATCAAATTGGTCATGTGCGTTTGGATTACGAAGCATACGGAAGAAGAATGGTTAAATATCTTAAGGTTAACATTCATGGTCACATTTTTTAAACGAATTTTGTTGTCTTGGAAGAAGGGAACGCCGATGAGCCCAATGTATGTTTTGGGCTGGATTTTCTTGTAACAACCAAATGCCAATTAGATTTTGCCTTGGGGGAAATGAGGATCAATATCACCGATTTGGAAAAAGAAAAGGGGGTGAATGAGATGCTTGTGGAGTTATGTGCTAATATGGAAAAGGAAGATGTGGAAGTCGTAAAGATGGGGAAGGAAAATAGGAAGAAAACCTCATCCAACAAATTAACTCCTACCACATCCACCAATAAAACAAATGACTACACACCTTCACCACCTACTACACCAAAAACCTTCAAACCATTAACCCAAGAACAAAAGAAGCTATTTTGGAAAACCTTGAACAAAAGTTTCTTGAGCTAAATGAGAAAAGCTTGATTGAGGTACTACAAGATTACGTTTCACCGCAAGAAACTAGATGCGGTGATGCTAGCAAGAGAAAGATTGGAGGATAAAGATCTATCGGAGGAGGATAGAGATAGGATTTTGTTTGAGGTATGCCACGTAAGGAGAAAGATCCGGGAATTTTGTTTTGCCAATTAAAGTGAGCGGACTACACCAAAGTATGCCTTAGCCGACACGGGTTCAAGTGTTAATGTTATGCCCTATCCATTGTTTAAGACGTTGGGTCTTAGTAAGCCACAACCAAATCATTCAAAACTTACCATGGCGGATAATTCCCAAGCAAAAGCGATGGGGAGGTGAAAACGAAGAGTTCAAATTGGTTATCAACCCTATTTGGCCGATTTTCTAGTCCTAGACATTCCGGTGGATAAGAGTTTACCACTTACTAGGAAGACCATTCCTACGCACATGTGGTGCAATCATAGACATGGGTAGAGTATCGATGACTATCGATGATGGAATCTCGAAACAAACCTATTATCCCAAACCGAGGGACCAGCCAGTGGAATTCATGGAAGATTTAGAATTGATGGAATCGGACGAGGACTTGACTTGTTTTGAAGTAGGACGTGATGTCCAAGGAAACCCGATGTATGGACCACTAGCTCCACCATACTTTGATATTGAGGATGAAATGGAACGCGACTAGCGGTGGAAGCATTTTACAATCCATTCAAAACATCCTTGTTTACAAGAAGCTAACCGATTTTTATGTTCTTACCTGGTTCAACTCAAGAATTTGGAATGGAGACCCGAGGGTCGGTATTTACAAGAGACAAAATGGGGATGGAGAATGGCATGTCAAATTTGATATACTATGTCCGGATGGGAGAAGATTTATAAGGAAGTTCAAAACTTATGAAACACACCGCGAATTGACCGGGAAATTTCTAAGTGAGGACATCTTAAGGCATGAGTATTTCGAGGAATTCTAAGGAGAAACAATGCACCAAAATAAACAAGCAATTGTTTGCTTGAATTTCATGAACTTCTTTTTAATTTTATGCATTTAGGATTTCTTGTTTTCATTTCGCTTTATCTTTATGTTGAGGTTATTTGATTAATGCATTATGAGTTTTAGTTTTAGTTTTAGTTATGAGTATGATGATTTGAGTTTTGAGATTAGATGATTGTTGAAATTTCCAAATGGTGGATGAATGTTGTGTGCATCTTTAATAGGATTTTTGAGTAAACGATTGTTGCTTGGAAGGTAAAATGCCTAAGTAACGAGAAAAATGCAAAATTTGGCAAAAATGCAAACCGAAACGGTTGTATCCATGACTGAACCGGTTGCATACAAGTATATATACCAAAAATTCACTTTTTCCAGAAAAACACACACACACACTAATCCTCCAGCTGGGTTTTGCAAAATTCGGCCAATAGCAGCTATTTGAAGGTTGTATAAGTTGTAGAAGATCATCATGGCACCCAATCGTAAGCATCGCATTCAATTAACTCAATTAAGATTTAATTAGAGCATTTGATTCGAATTGCAAATTAGGTCACTAATTTGGGGTTTTTGATAGAATTCAAATTAAGTTGTAATCTTTTAGGATTAAGTGGGTAATTGATATAGGAATGCATTGCAAAAGAATTGTAGTGATTGATTCAACATGGAATGAGTATTAGATGATTGAATTTTGGATTTAATTAGGTTATACCATTGAATCAAATTAAGTTGCAATTGGTGATTCCTAGTTGGTAGATGATCGTTCTTAATGAATAATAGATGCCACATTGTTGATTAGAACTAGTAATTGAAAGAATTGAGGTCTAATTTGTTGAGTTCTAAGCAAATGAATATGTGATTATTAGAGGTTTGGAAAGTGAATTTTAGAGTAATTTGAGGATGTAGAAACCATTGGTGATGTTAGAATGCAGTCTTGGAGTGAATTAAACTTAGAAAAATCAAGTGGGAAATGGATTAGAAGGCAAAGCCTTATGCAGATTGAGGAGCCGATCCGGTTATGAAGCGCAACGAGCACGGTGGAGTAGGTCAACGAGGAACCGATCCGTTGCTCGCAACCGAATCCGGTTCCACGCTCATTGCGGGATTTTTCAATTTTTGAAGTAGACCTTAGAGGCTTTCATAGACCTTCCGCTTGTTCTATCACTCTTATATTGACTTATATTTGTGATTCTCACAGCAATATGGAATGTTTCTAACAACTAATCCCTTAATTATGTTGTGAAGAATGTTTTAGGAAAAGGGGTCGCATCACGGACTCGAGGAGCGAGAAAGAAGGAAGCAGAAATACCAATCCCATAGTGCCACCCGAATCTTCTTTGGAAAGGAGAGAGTGATGATCGTCGAAAGTATTTTAATGATGCTTTGTTATCTATTGGGCGAAACGAGGTACACCAACCTTGGCTTATTAATTGGGAAGTGTTGCAAGGGTTGGGTTGCCATGAGTTTTTAGAGGAGAAATTGTTGGTAAGAATGTTATGGAATAAACAGATTCTAACTACAGAAATGTGGAAGAGAGCTCTCAATATTAATGAGCCCATATACATAGAATGGTGTTTAGAATTCCTGTGTTCCTTTGAAATGAAGTCGGATATTACAGCTGCGGGAGTTTGTTCGGACAAATGCATTACTTTCAGGTTGGGTGGTCAAGCACATGTCGTCACGATATGGGAATTTGGCAAGTTGTTAGGATTATACTCGGATAAAGATTTGAGAAATCGGGATTTCAAATACATAATTATGTTGAGTGATAGGAATAACGAAGGATTTGATGAAAACAAATTTTGGAGGATAATAAGCACGGAAAGTAAGTTAACGTATGGTGAAAGTAGAGTCTCGTCAATTAAAAAGCCACTTTTGCAAGTGTTTCACAGGATAGTAGTTGAGTCTCTACTACACAGGGCGTATGAAGTGGACCGAATTCTCGAGGATGATTTATGGGTACTCTTCACTTTTGAGGAAAGGCATCCGTTAAGATCATTAGATGTAGCGTGGTTGATTGCCAAACACCTTCATAAAAAGGACACTTTAGGGAGCGTTAATTACATTTGTGGAGGACACTTCGTTTCTAAAATTGCAAAAAGCCTTGGTTTATTCAACCCAATGGGAATGGTTTTGTTTAGCGAACCGCTTATGCCCGAGAGTACTAAGTCAAGGATTTGCTCACTGAGAGATATAGAAAGTGGAAAGCTGAAGGATTACCAGAGGAACTTCATGTAATGCCTTTAAGATCGTGGAATGATCGTGGATCATTCTTGATTTATGGTTTCAAAACAATGGTTATCATGTGTTAAACAATATTATCTCTATCTCTTAACTATTTCTCTAGGATGATTATCATACTTTGTTTATTTTTCGTATTTTTAGTAGCATTTGGATTGTTTTGTTTTGTGTATTGTGTATTGCGCTTTGTTTGCAGGATGGATTTGTCGGAAGCTTATCGATGGTCAAATATTTGGGTTGGATAACTCACATGCTTAATTATGACCCAATATCGCATCGCATATTCTATCCGTGGTATCTTTGACTATTTCTTTTTCCCATTTTCTTTACTTTGAAGTTTATTTTTATTACATTGAGGACAATGCAAAACTTAAGTATGGGGGAGGGAAGAAAATAGGAAAAATGATACCATTTTTAAATTTTTAGCTTTTAGTCTTATTTTTAGATAAGCTTTTGGATGCAAGTAATTAGCAGGAAATCGCCCTTGATTGTCTAGTTGTTTTCACACAATTTTTAGGACATATTAAAAACAACTTGGGTATTTCAATGGTAAAATGAGGTTTTTGAAAAAATTTCGATTTGAACCAAATTACGGAAGTAATTCATTTTGGATTCGATAGCATTTTCTAGCGCGCATTATAGTTTTTTTTCCCACTTAATTGTGAGGTTTCTTTTTGTATAAAACACATCTTTTGTTTTATATTTGCTATGAGTGTGCCGGTGATTATGTCGATTCTAGAACTTGTACTAGTTATGCATTACGGTTAAAATCACTCTTGAGTGATAAAAATATGTTCAAGTGATAAGAGGCATCGTAGATTTAACCCAAATGGCATTCCATTCTACATCTAATGATATATTAGCTAACCACATTGGTTAGTTAACCACCTTATATGGACCCATTTGTTAGTGCTCATTTTTAGCACTAGATACCCTTAGTTACACCCTTCGAGCCAATCTTTTCATTCTTGTTTAAATCCAGAAAAATACAAAAAGATTTTACACCTTAAACCTTAGCCAACCCATGTCATGTCTATCGGTTTGTTGCTAGTTGTTTGGAGTGTTGGATTGTTTTTGATGATTATGAAGAAGCTACACTTTGTCTATAGTGTGTACCATTCTCCAACATTGATGAAGGAGACGTCTTTCTCATTTGTATTTTTTGTGGTGTATGCTTACACTAAGTGTGGGGGAACTTGAAAACAAAAATGGTTATAGCCAATGAGCTATATGAAGAATATTGATTAGCCAATGAGCTAAATTGAGTTATACATATATTTGGAGATCGATATGAGAAGAGGAAGAAGTTATAATCATTTTCGGGATTGTGGTTTGGCTAGCAACATGGAGGTTTAGACTTGACTTTATTTTTCTTTTAACACCAATTTCATAAACCATCTCATGCCTTATCCATACCTTTTATAAACCCAAGCCTTAACGATATAACCGAATAAAAGCCCTCTTTGATGAATTTATTTTCTTTGTTTTGATACTTGTACAAGCTTATGGTAAAAAGCATTGATCATGACTAGGCATTGAGTGATTTACATATACCCACCAATATATGAGTGTTGAGTGAATTCTTAAAATCATTCGTGAGGTGTTCTAGTTATGTTATCTAAAGTGTTTGGTACATTTTAAAATTTTTTCACATATTAAAAGCAAAACACTGATTATCCTTTTTGGGATGATTGTTAAATTTTTCGAAACCACGGTATCATGACCATTGAATACGATTTTTGCAAATGTTAGACCTACTCGAGGGCGAGTAGAACTTAAGTATGGGGGAATTTGATAACGCCTAAAATGAACATGTTTTTAGTAGCATTATTGTTGGTTTTGTGCATTATAATCGGCTATATTTACTCATAATTGTTGCAAAAGTGCAAAAGATGCGTATTGTGTATGCATATGTAGCCAGGTATCACAAATGATGAAGAAATGAAGTTTTTATGCACGTATGGAGAATTCCCAAGGAAGGAAGTCGAGCAAGGAAGCTTTTGGACTCAATGATTAGGAAGCGCAATGATTTCTAAGTATCTACAAAGAAGGAAAGATCAAGTTTCGCATTGGAAGTCATCGTGAGAACAAAGAAAGAGGCGCAAACCAAGAAAGTCAACAAAAGTCAAAGTGTTGAAGCGCCCAACCGCTCGGTTGGAGCCCGCAAACGATTCGTTTGGGCGATGGTCAAAACGCAACCAATCCGTTGCATCATAACCGTTCAGATTGCATGGACCTGAGTTACACAAAACGATTTAATGTTGCCTTAACTCCCCATAATCATTGGAGGCCGATCATTTCTTGTTATTAACTTGTTGGGAACGTTTTGGCCGCTTAGAAAAGTCTCTTTGGCTATATATTGAACCTAGACTTAGTTTACTAGGTGTGACACAACCCAAAGTGTAATAGTTTACACCAAAACTATTACCAACCATTTTATTCATCCCAAAAGTTTAGTATTCACCGAAAAGCGTCCAGGAGGTTGGAAGAGCAATTTCATCCATTGTATTGCTTATTCGAGTAATACGGTTAAGCTAGGTGATTGAGGCGTTTGGTTGCTATAAGTCACGATTTCTAGTTCTTGTAATTGCAAAAGTTTAGGTATTCTATGAACTTTGTTATGGATTTCTATTCTCTTGAGTTATTGGAATTACTTTGTTATTTCTTGTGTTTTGTTATTATTATCATGGAGTAGTTTTTTATTATACTTGTGTGTTAGGATGTAGGAAATCATACTAGTGTTCTCATATGTAATGCATGTATATATGATCTTGTTTAAATGAGTTTGTTGGAAAAATACTAGTCTTGTTTGATTTGTCGGTAAAACATGTTTTAAGAAAAAGGACCGAAAGGATTTCTCTTATGTTTTATTCCAAAAAGTTAAGTGACAAACTAGTATGGGGATATGGTGATTGACAACCACCATGTTTACTTATTAAAACAAGACTAGAAACATTTTCATCACGAAGGTCAAATATTCGTGAAGAACGAGTTTATTAAGAACATTTTACAAACAAATGGATTTTCTAAAGGATAATCATTAGGATAAGGACCGAAAGGATTACCTATATGTTTTTGTTCTTAGAATGATTTTTGCAAACATAAACCATGGTAGGAAATCATTTGCTTATGATTTGTGCATCACATCAAGAGTTTACACCAAGCCTTCATGAACACTACCTATGATTGCCTATAGACTACACACAAGTATATATATTTCTTTATATTGATTTCACTATAACATCACTTTTGGAAGAAGCCTTGACAACGCTTTCTTGTTACTAATCTTTTAAAACAATTTCAAACACAAAATCTCCGGGACAATCTCGACTTACCCACCTTTGCTATCGCGAACAGTATACTTGCTCGTATGTGTTTATAGTATTAGACGGATAAATCGTGTTAATAAATTTTAAAACTTGCATCGGTAAGCACATCGATGTGTCAATGTGCTATGGATAAAATGTCAACTCGGTGACTATGACAACCATTACAAGACGGTACCCATCTTCCGTGATAACACTAGTGCTATTGCAATCTCCAACAACCCCGTCCTTCACCAAAGAACCAAACACATTGATATCGATATCATTTTATCGGGGACCACATCATGAAAGGAGACATAGAACTCAATTTCATTCCTACTGTATATCAACTTGCTGATATCTTTACCAAACACATGGATGAACCTACCTTTAGAGAGGCGAAAGTTTGAATTGGGAATGCTTGACATTGAAAGTCAACAACCTGATAATCAATCCTAATCTTAGAAGTTCTCTCTGGAAAGGTCCCTGATCCATGAATAAACCCCAAAAATCATCTTCTCACTGAATGAGTAAGACTCATTCAGGGTCCCTAACATTGGATAAAGAGCATTGAATGAGTAACTAAATGCACTAAGTATTTCAGTTACTTAATATCCTAGGTTGGTAAACATACCAATTTAATATAGGAATATATGTCTCTACACCCTTCTGTTATCCATGTCATGGGTCCCCTTCAACCGTACCTCATCCCACTTGGCATTAAATGGCCTCTCTCACAAGAAATGTCCTTAGGATATTTCAAACCTTCAAATGCACTTTATCGTAAT
This sequence comes from Chrysanthemum lavandulifolium, assembly GCA_022545495.1. NCBI lineage: Eukaryota > Viridiplantae > Streptophyta > Magnoliopsida > Asterales > Asteraceae > Chrysanthemum > Chrysanthemum lavandulifolium. The sequence goes on along the minus strand of CM040245.1, from coordinate 175,182,296 downwards.
CATAATCGCTTCCTTAAAACCGCCGAAAACTACAATAACTAGAGTGGCTGCATTAAATGAGGTAAATGGAACGTTTTTCAAAACTGACTTTACAAATCCTCACATGTGCAACAATTACCCATCCACCACTCTATAAATACCCCTGTTATAAACTCAAAAAACACACAAATTGATTTATGCAAACAAACTCTGTCAAAATATTTTCAAATTTAAGAATCAATTGTGTGTTCTTTGTATTAAAACCATTTTAAGCACTAAATTCATCTTCGCAAACAAAACTAAAGTATTTTTTCACAAATCTTCAAAAGAATTTACTTTTCTTTGATTGTTCTTGTCAACTAAATTATCAAAAACCTAAATCTTTCTGAATAGAAATGGCAAGAACTCAAAGCCTTCGCTTGCACCACAAAGGGTGGCGGTCTTGAAAATGTTGAGTTTAAAACAAACAACGTTATAGGCAATTTTGAATACCCACATGATGTCCCAACCTATAAGGGAATCATGAAATTTTGCTAAACCGCCTTGCGAAAAGGCCTTTGTTCACCCATATCTATAATGTACCATAACTTCCTCGTGGAGTTTTGGGCAACTGCGATGGTTATGACCCGACACCCTCTGCGATGAGAAGGAACCAAGACCTCTTAGGAGTTTCTCATCGGTTTTCAATTTTAAATGGGGAACAAGCGATACCCCGGACTATAAAACTTTTTGCTCATCAATGGGCTTGACTATAATCTAGGAAACTATGTTGCTCACTTTAACCCAGCCATTGTTAAGGTGAGTTGGGTAAAATTGCTGATCCTAAATTTACGGACAATACCCGACCACCAATAACTCCTTTCCGTGGCTTGGAGGATCCTGCTTACATTTATGATTCGAGTTCTAAGCGGGAACCACTCATCCACCGAATCGATTAATTTATTCGAGTTGATGATGGCATCTTGCTTGTTGACCGTACTAATGTCGACATAGGGAGATAATTTACACGATATCGTAACCAAGCTACAGAGCAAAACTAGGGCGAAATACGTTTGCACCCTAGGTTTGTCTCTTGTTCTTCAAGTGTTATTGGGTTGTAACTATACTCGGGATTATATACATGGTGCTTTACCACCACCCCGAGTCAATCAAATTTTCAAAAGAACCTATCCTCGGTCATCGATATTCAATTGACACCCATATAGTTGTTTGTAAACAACCATAGGGACTCAAGGTTCCAAATCCTGCTCCAAAAGAGAAAGGAAGTCTCGGTCGAGAATAAAACCAAACCCAAGTCTTAGGGCCACGAGGCTTACGAGCCTGACCTAAAGGCACAAAAAGCCCCAGAATGACAAGACACCTAAGGGAGACCAAGCAACAACCACCCCGGTGACAACGAAGGACACTGATACATCACAGCCAGTGCCCTTGGTCCCACAGACTACTCCCCAAGATCTAGAGGAAAACTCACAACCCGCTGGTAGGGAGCGCCTTCCACAAAGCCTGATGAGGACACTCATAAATCACAGCTTTTGTCTGAGGGCACAACCACTGATCCCAAAGGCTCAGGGGGGAAACAAACAACCCATTGATAGGGATCTTACTGCCACTGCTTCTAAGGATGGCACTGGGAAACTCCCACCAGTGCTGGAAGGAGCACCGAGTGACAAAGACTCGGAGGAAAGAAATAACCCACCAATATGGAACTCACAACCAATCGACTCGGAGAAGACACCGGAAACACCCACCGGTGTTTAAGGGGTCCTTGGGGACAAAGACTTAGGGGAAAAAACCAATAAACGGAACCCATCATCCCACCGGTCTTTTACGATTCTTGAGGTTAATGAGATATTATTTCTGGTGAAGAGATTGTCACCGAGCGGTGAGGAAGAGATTTTTACATTGGTGAAGAAATGGATGACGATGTTCAACCACAAGAACAAGAGCATCACCTGATCCAAAAGAGCACGAGAAGTCACCTTCACTGATGATGACTCATTTGACTCTTCGACTCTTCCACCTCTTCCCGCCCTAAGGAACGAAAAAGTATGACAACATTCTTCCACTCACCGAAGACGACTAGTGATGTGGTTAAAAGGCTACCGTGAAGTCAGACTGAATGACCGATAATATATGGGATCAACATGTTGAAGTTGTTTGCCACTATGCCGATATCAAATCAAGTGATGGCTACTTATGAAAATAATGATGAGCACAGGGATTTCATTTATGACCATCTTGACAAGTTGGATGACAACCTGAAGAAGTTTCTCCAAACCTTTCAAGATGCTCATACTAAGCTTGATGAAATCAAGGAATCAGTCAAGGAAGATCCTGCACTGAACACTAAAGTTCTTGAGGCTACAAAATCTTACATGAGGAACTCTTCCAGTCTCACTAAACTCATCACACTGCTTAACAATGCAAATGTTTAGGGTCTTACCTCCTCTGTACAGGCTATTCAGTTCACTCTGGGCTCACTGGATACAAAGGTTGCTGATTTGGCTAAATCATCTTCTTTTATGGCCTGAAATCTCGGGCCTAGAATGACTGCGCTAGAATTATCTCAGGCCACACTTGGAGAAAAGGTCACCAACCTTCAAAAAGACACATCAGACATCAAGTTTATGGTCCCGAAGATTTTCGGGCCTTCAAAGGTCAAGTTGCTCCCTATCCTCAATGTCTCAAGCAACTCTTGCTCTCACCGACCGCCAACAACAGTTGAGGGAAAGATCCGCTTAAGAGACTCCTCTCACACTGAGGGGGAGACAACTCATTATGTAGCTTTAGTACCCATCTCTTCCATCCCACCATCAGGAACACCAGTCACAACAACACTATAATTAACGACAGCAAAAACAACACCAGCGATAACAACAGCACCCCCAGTGATGTCAACATCAACATCATCAGTCCAGGATAAAAGCAAAGGCATCATGACCACACCCGAGCCTGTCAAAATCCCCTATGTAATACATGGCAAACATTATATAACAACACGTAAAATTTCAGATTATTATAATAATATTTATTACGTCAGAAAATTCAAATCGGTTATTTTCGGCGCTTATCAATATTCAAATTTAAAAACAAGAGGTCATCTCGTTTTCTTAAAACCCGACACCACATGCACGATACTTGTCCACTAAGTATCTCGATAATAAAAGTGAAATTTATTATTGTCCAAGTTAAAATTTAAGCATACATAAGCAATCCATTGTTTCGAGAAGTTATTCCGCATCTTTAACCTTGAAAGCATACAAGACTAAAAATAAATAATGAGATAAGTGAAATATACATATTTTATCATTCAAGGATAATTTAGGGAAGAAAACGAGAGGTTATCTTGTGAATTTAGAAAGTCACGGCACCGCACGCATACCGACAACAAATTAGTAACGGCAATCAGTTATAATCTAAATCTCAAGTAATAATATTATATTATTACGCTCATTAAAACGTTTCGAGAAATATAATTTTTATATTTTTTAGGTACCGGGAAGGTACGTTTACTCGATGATTCGACAAAACACGGGGTACCGATTGTACTGTTTTGTATAATAAAACAAAAGTAATACAATTATCCCTCACCCTCTCTCTCTCCATTGCTCATTATCTGTTTCTTTTCTCTCTCTCTGTCTTGTCGACACAAACAGGAAAGACAAACACCAAAATAGAGCCTTCTTCCCTCTTGTTGATAGTCAACACGCGCTCTGTTCTCAAGTCTAAAATTTAAAGAATGGAAGTGGATGGGATGGGAAGGGCAAAGTAGGGGATGACACAGTGAAGAAAGTGGTTATTTATTTTTGTGTTCTTGAGTTTTTTTTAAAGTAGCAAGGAAAGGAAGCTACACAAATTACTAATATACCCTCGAATTACCAATATGCTACTTCACAAAAACAAGAAGCTAATATATATGACATAGTAAAGAAAGCGTTGACAATGATCATTTATGCTTAAACAGATATAAGTCATAATGTATATAAGAAATAAGGTTTGAACTTCTAGAAAAATGATCATATCCTACTTTATACTATTAAAATAAGTATATCAGATGATCATAGTAATATGAAAACCATAAGTTGATGTACATATCTCCTTAAATATGCGCTAACTGAAATTCGTCAAGTTGCCAACATTTTTGGGTCCGTTTTCACTGTTTCAAGAAAATTAGCAAGCAAGATGGTTCATGGGTTCAAAGTTCAAATGCAAGTTTCATCATCTCAATTTTGTCAACACAATAAGTTTCACTATGCTCCATCACTTGTATATTGTTGTAATCATCTAAATCACCAAAACTGATCAATTCCATCTCTTAATCATCAAATCGCCACATGAACCATACACATATGTTCAACACATTCAATATGAAGTAGTTAATAACGTTTCGGTTTTGGGTGTAACATATTCTTCCTTCTCACATCTTGCTTAAAGAAAATGCTCTCTATAATCTTAGCTCTTAGGTCAGCGACGTATTGTGTCAATGTAAACATTTCGTGGAGCTAATGCCTTTCTTAAAAAAATCGTGGAGCTAATTTGTGTAGACATAGTGTACTAGAAACGCAACACAATGGTCTACACAATGGACCCGACACCACTGCAGCGATGTAGTTTGTTCAAACATCTCAAGGATTAACGAAGGCTTGTAAGCTGTTTTCTTAAAAGACTTTCGATATTCATGGACACAAAAGGTTTTGAGATTTTTATCGGACTACATCTCGTGGCTTTCGACTCATTTCGTTGATCATTGCTTTGCGTTTTAGTGTGTTGTGTGCAGGCGCAAACAACTCCTCAAATGTTTTAATGACACAAGCGTCGGTTTCACGATGGCTTTTTCGATTATTTACTACGGTAAAATAGTTTATTACTCTTTAGCAATCATCTTAAAAGGTTTATAAATATAAGTGTTCCAAAGAGACCAATACTTTTCGGTAGGCCCGTACGGTGGTTGATTAGTTTGTTTTCTATAAATTCCTCAACTGTATCATCATTACGGGAGAAGTAAGTCAAAAATATAAAGATCGTGCGAGGTTAATATTGTAATTTAGCAAAGGCCTGTAATGTTGAAAACTCGTTTCCCTTCTCAATCCGCCCAAAATTGGACGGAACATAATAACACTCAAAAGCCCATCCCTTCCCTCCCTCCCACCTTCCCGTCCCCTACCTTTCCATCTTAAAAAACTCAAGAACGCCTTTTCTCGATTTCCTTCCCATCACCTTCCATTACTTTTGTAAGATATTGGATTTCACACACATCATAACATTAACACAATGAGCACATAGATGATTTTAGAGAGAAAGAGGGGACATTCTAGTAAGAGAAACTTGTAGAATATTAGATTACAAAGAACATCCAACCTCTACCTTGCAAGGTGAGGTATTTATAGGTTACAAACTTAACGACCTCCTGGCGGCTGTGGATCGGGGATACAATGGGTAAAGACCCGACCTTCCTCCACGGTGTTGCACTAAACTAATTTAAGCTACTAACTAACTAATTAACTACATAAAAAGCGTAACTAATGACAAATCTACGAGCTAACTTGTGCTAGATAATAGTTGGGGTGACCGACTCTTCAATCTTTGGAATTATCTAATTCTAACAACTTTAAAAAAAACTTGAGAACAGGCGCCAAAAGTATCATTGCGACCTTCCACTCTTGACTCTACTCCCTTCTAGGGTATCACGTGAAAGTGTTGGAGAGGGAGCGGACAACTCGTTTGCCAAGAAAGACCCACCTTCAATGGAAGACCAAGGAAAGAAGAGTCAAGACTTTCTTGTTATCTATCTTTATATGGAGTCAAATTGGTGCAGGTTCATCCACACCCCTTTCACAAAATCACAGAAATTAGGGTTCATAAAAAAATTAGGGTTTCATGAGTCAAAAGGGTTTTTGAAATTAGTCTGGGGGTTTTGATATTTGATGCATAAGGAAGCTTTCTCAAGAGATTAATTGTCCCAATTCGTCCCGAAGCTCCTCCAATTGAGCTCGTCGTTTTTGGTATTCATCTATTTTGTAAGAATGTATTTATTGTTATTCATTTCTTTTTGAATCCGTTGAGTTTGTAATCTCAATTGTCCAGTTCGAATTAATTATATATATTTTTTTTTACCTAATGCTATTAATAAATTGGAAGTAATATTGCTAATATTGGTGAAGATTGAAATTGATAAATGAGTTGATAATGTTTTGATTAAGTTAAAATGGTATGGCATGTTGTAGTTGTTGTTCTTTGTCGAGAAACCCAAAAAGAAAGAAATAGAAAATGTTAAACGTTGATGTCTTAATTTTCGGCTTAATTGCTATTTGTTATTTCGGCTTATCTTGAAAATCTGCTCATTGGCTTGTCACCATCTTTGGCTTATTTAAAAATGCCTATCAGCTTACTCGTTTTGACTTAATGCCACACTTAAAAGCTTATTGGTTCGGGTTGTTTCGCGGACACAAGAGTGTCCCGACGTGTACTGGTTCAACCACACCCACGAAAGGTGATGGTTTGAGTTGTTTTTGTTTTGCCTCGGCTCAACCAAGGACCCACCAAGGTTCGGTGCCGTGTTTGGTACTTCTCGAAAGGGTGTGTGTTTCCACTCATTTATGCTCGGGACACCACCAAAGGGTGTCGAGAGCTTAGCGAATCTCGGGTTGCTTGTTGGTCCCAGCTTGACCACGAGCCGCTAGAGTGCATATTGTTAACAATAAAAAAAGTAGGGTGACTTGGGTAAGAATCAATGTTTTGAAACCGGGTTGACCCGGTAGGGTTAACCGGTTGACCGGTTTTCGCAAAAAGGGTCAAAACCGGGTTTCTAAACCGGGTTAACGATTAGACCCTGGGTTTTGAGTGACCGGGTCAACCCGTTCTCGAAACCCGGCGGGTTTGATTTTTTCAAATTTTTTATAAAAACCGGTTGACCGGATTGACCCGTGGTTGAACGGTTGACCGGGTTGACCCGTGGTCGAACCGTTGACCCGGTTATTTTTATTTTGTATTTTTTTAATGGAAAACCGGGTTGACCTGGCGGTTGAACCGGTCGAACCGGTTGACCCGGTGACCGGTGACTTGACCGGGTCGATTACAAACCCGGTTTTCAAAACATTGGTATGAATGGTTGAGTACCTTTTTGGTCAACAAAATGGAATAATGTGTTCCTCTTGATGCTAGTCAAAGCCTTGCATTAAGCTTGATGCTTCATTGTCAATTTAGTTGTGTAAACTTTCGAGGGTAGTGGGTTGAGTACACAAGATGGGTAGTACCCGAAGGTACTGATCACGATGTCAAGTAGTAGCCCATGACTAATGCCTTATGCACGTGGAATGCAAATGAACCCAAATGAGTCCCTATGTAGTGTTGACATAGGCCCCAGTGTTTGAATTTCGTTTCGACCTTGCCTTACGAGTAATATTTCCCCCACGTCAAATAAAATTACACCACATCTCTCATGGCTGACTTTGTAAAATTTCATTTGGGCCTCAAGCCCAGTATCATTATGAGTTTGTTGGAGATTCATGGGGGCTGCAAAGCCCATTTCTTAAAAGATCTGTTCAGTTCATAATAGGGGTGTTCACGGATTGGGTAATATCCATGAATCGCAAAGCCAAACCGACCAACCGAAAATAAGCGAATCGAATATGTGACCGAACGAATTGGTCAAACCGAACCGAACCGAACTAAAAATATGGTTATCGGGTTGGATATGGTTTAGCAATGAAAACCGAAACCGAATTTATATAAAATATATATTTTTCTATGTATATATATGAAAAAAATCACTAAAACTCTTTTTAGTATAAATATAACATGATTTAAGCATGAAAAAAATATTTTGTGCTAAAATATATATAATTAAATAAAAAATAATTAAAATTATGTAATTGGTTATTCGGTTCGGTTTTCGGTTATAGGGTTCGGTTTTCGTTATTCGATTCGGTTTTGATTCGATTGAATAAAATTTAATTCGGTTCGGTTCGGTTTCGGTTATACCCGAAAAAAAAATTAACCGAACTAACCGAACCGAATAACCCGATAACCGAACCAGATGAACACCCCTAGTTCATAAGTTGTCCGCCTCGAGGCACATTTAGTCCCGAGTGTCCCTCAACTCCAATTGCGTCCTGTCAACTCGCCCTCGTCCCGTTCTACTTGGGTAATTCGAGAATGCATGTTTTGCTCAAGGTGTCAACACTTTTAGGAAAAAGTTTGGGTATTTCAAAATAGACTTTGAGACTTGCGACTTTTTTCTTCCAATCTAAGAGTGCCAAGTGTCCTGACACTTTTCAGAACCCAATCATTGAAAGTACCTATGATTTATAATCGACTTATATCCAGCGACTTTTTAAGATTCGAGCGATTTTTTTTTGATATTTTCAAGGAAAAAGTCAAACTTTGGAAAGTATTATTTTATTCCTTTTGCTCCTTCCCAATGCTGAGCGACTTAAGCGAATTACTTTGAGCGTCTTTTTTAACTTTGTACTTTTGTACTTTTATATTTTTTTTACATAACTTTTAAATACTTTTTAAATTACAATGACTATTGTACCCTTAACTATTTTTACATAAACATATACAAATGTTAGGACCGATTGCAATTTTGTGTATTTCTATGCCTCGTTATCAAGGCTTTTGTATTTCTTACTTCATATTTTTTCCTGTCTTTAACACTATTATTTCATTTCAGATTGAGGTATTCCCGTATTCCGTATTTTACATGTTCTTTGAGCAATATCTCGACATATGGAAGACAGCATTAATCAGTCTTTCAGTAGCTATTGGTGAGTAATTTCCTTTGTTCTGCAAGCTGTTGGTTTTGCTTACTTCTCAAGACCCCTTAATCACTTTCCCATGATGTTTCAGTCGCCGTATTTGTTTTAACTGCAGGCTATAACAATTTTTGCAGGCTTCTTTTACTGCAGCCAGTTGTTATCTGGTTCCAAAGGCACAAAGCTTCTCCATGGGATCTCTCACATTAAAGGATGGGATTTCGCTCTAATGGTTGCGGGCTTAGGGTGGTACAGCGGAAGCTTAATTCATATTTGCCTGCACAGTGTAGGCAATAGTCTAAATAAGCATTCAATTATAGAACAATGCCAATGTATCGAATGTTATTTATTATTAATGCAACATCATGAGAGTTTGTGTTTATGTGTATGTTCTTTTCCAATACATCAAGTTTCTGAACTCAGGTGCTTGTTTTTTATTTGAATTTCCTGTTGACTTCATAGAAGTAATCGAGAATGACCACATCACAAGAACAACAACTCCAACAACACTTTGCGCCAATAATGAAGCATTCTTTGATGATAACTTGAGACATGATGTTGGTGGGTTGAAACCCAACTATGAAAGCTTCTTGTGTGATTCCGCATAGTCTTTGAAGAATGCCTCTTCATCCTACCCACATAAAAGCCCAAATTATTGTTTATCTTTGCATATACCTAATGATTGTGACTATCTAAAACATAAAAGCAAGTTAATAGAATTTTACCTTTGCATAAAGTTCAACATAGTAACGAAATTTTGGGTCCTCAACTAAAGCTTTATCGGTAGGAAGTTTCAATAGTCCAAGATCATCTCCTTTCAAAAGCTCTCGATTCATCATTTATGCAATCGTCATGTTTATAAAATAACCAATGGACTAAACGACCAAACTCTAGACAAACGAGCGACTTTATTCATACTAGCAGTGGAAACAAGCATTAGCAGTGGTAACGCTCAAGCGTAGCGATGGTTACCGATAAGCCTAGCGGTGGAAACACGCATAACTAGCGATGGTTACGAGATAGCTTGTAGCGATGGTTACGAAAAATACTAGCAGTGGTTACGAAAAATACTAGCGGTGGTTACAAGATAGCTTGTAGCGAAAAATACTAGCGATGGTTACGAGATAGCTTCTAGCAGTGGTTACGAGATAGCTTGTAGCAGTGGTTACTAAACATTTATGACCCAGTTGGGATAAAGTAAATTCTTTTACTTAGTTAGCCAATCCTCAGTTTTGTTATTCTTGAGTTACTTAAGCTTATTGGTATAAGTACTGCTCTTTCATTTTGTGCCTTTTTAAACTTCCTGCATTGTAGACCGTCCTAGAATCTTTACTCGAATTATGGCCATCATCTTTATTAGAATTGTGGTCATCATCTATGCAGAGAAACATGTCTAAGTTGCAATAGTAGACTTGTTGGTGCTGCACACCAACTAGAAATGCAACTTATATTGGTTTTGATTGTCTTGAAGCGTAAATATGTGCACTTGGGTTCTACATACCTTCAATCAATCGAACAATCATTTTCTAAAGAGTTCTTTATAAAAAAATTATGTCAACTTTGTGACTTCTCAAATATATCCGGAAGGATATATATGCAAAGCCCTAAAAAAATTATGTCAACTTTGTGACTTCTCACACATAAGACTTTCATATGTTTTACATGCATGCTTTTCATTTTCTATAAGGTCAAACTGTTCCCACCAATGGTATTCCTCATGACTCATGTTGCTTGCTAATGAATGCCAAAGGCATTCCAACCTCCCAGGAAACCTATTTGAATGTCTGCGTATATTGAGCTAATTTGATGAACATATTAATGACCAAATCGCCCAATCTCAAGTCATCACAAGACTACTTCCCATTAACTCTCATTAACTTGTCACATTTAACATTGGCGGAATACTATCTAATTAAGACTCTTGTGCTCGTTTACGGAAAAAGGTCCTCCTTTGCGAAGTTTGGTGACTGGGATGTGAATGACCCCGCATCACCTGAGGATTCACAGTTATATTCAACAAGGCTAGGAACGAGAAGAAGGCAGGTGCCGCAACAGACTCTCCACCTAAAAGTGACTCCAGTTATAATAAGCTTGGGACCGCCACTCTTGGAAAGCCTCAAACTGTAAGTCGCTATGCATTTTGTTTACTTGCTTAGATTACCAAGTTTTCTCATATTGATATTACATCGATTCAGTGGTTAGGGGTTCAAAACTAGCTATTGTAATGTGGATGTGATTTGCCAATGAATCATGTCTGCAAATGACAGGATTGTAACCGAACTTGAATTTTACCAAGATCATAATTTTAACTTTTGTCCATTCAATCATCAAATTAAAACAAGATCAACTCATATGTGGGACATTCTAAGAATGGTTTACGTTTGCAAAGACTAAATTAGTTGATTAAACAATCAAACATAGCCCCACACCATAAGCAATAGCATGATGCTATGCCTTATGATCGTAGACAACAAACCCCACGCCTAGAGCAATATAGCATGATGATATGGCTTATGATCGTAGGCAACACTTGGTCAAAGGATCCTACGCTCAAGGTGTAGCTCCAGGCCCTAACCTTCGTGTCTTAGAAGGCGTAATGCTATGCCGCAAGGGCACTGGCTACCCTTAGTTGGTCACACATTACGCTCCCAAAAGCATAGCCTAATGCTTACTGCCTAACAATTTGTACACATCTTTCTGGTCTATTAGGCTCGATGCATATATAGACACTATTTGTATAGGTAACAAATCAATGTAAAATTGTAAACAAACCTACACCTTATTTTAAACCATGTATAATTATCATAATCAACCATACTGGTTCTACTTCTGTACAACAGACACCGATTCTTCTGTGTTGATCCACAAAATATTGCACTTGAATTTTACATTTTAAAATGTGGAAAAACTAACACTTCTACAAAAAGACAAGTGTTGCATATACCTTTTCTATGTATGAGCACGGATGATATCGAAGAGACCGAGCTTTTCCGAATACGCATCGCTAACCAATGACAATAGAAAAATATGCTACAAGGAAACAGGCTCGCCTCAAACGATTTAGATGGATAGCTTTGAATTGCATCCCAACCGAGATTTCAGCAGATATAGCATTCTACCCAACGCAATTATGAGTAATGAAGTCATAAACCCACTAATAGCTCCAGCTATGGCTTCCCATCTCACGTACCTGCCTTTTCCTCGACCAGTTTGAGAAAACCAAGACATTAACATCTCACTCGACCTACAAATCGGGGGAAGCTGTTAAGTGTTTGTTTGTCTAAATTGGTTTCTCTATTCCATTCCCTATTTTGTGGGTCACATATTATCCAATGGGACCCACAATCATATCTCAACTCTTGTCGCATCGGATAAACACATCCACAAAATGAAAATATCAAATGCAATGCCGCATACACAAAGGTAAAAGAGCTAGCCATTATGCAAAAGCACAAGCATTTATATTCGGATTAGTAATTGACACGTCCGTTTTCCCTTTTACCATTAATTATTATTATCATCTAAGGTTTCAAAATCAATAGGTAAGGGTAAAGTAGGCAGTTGACTACTGAAAAACCGCGTTAAAGGCACATATCTTAACTTGTGTGTTTTTTTTTGGTGGAAAGATATTATGGGACAGACAGAGTAAATATCAAATAAAAGATTGTGTATAAGAGTATAAAATAACTAATCAACTCACAGGATAAGATAGCGCTTAAGCATCTCCATCATAGATGGGTGGTCACAGGCAATTAAAGAACTCGTCATAATATAAGTTAAGTTTGGAAACGCCCAATGTATACCAAAGAATCATAAGTTTCATTCACTATGAATAAAAATAAAAGAAATATGAGATAAGAACAATTGTTGTCCACGACACAACAGAAATAAGTCAATAACATTACCTATGTTTTTTTAGCATATGGTAACATTCTGTACAAACTTATAATAGAATGAGTTTCAATGTTCACAAATCATGTGAGATAACGAGTCACCAAGAATACCTTGAATTTATCTTTAGCTAACCATGCACCATTAAAAGTGGGTCTGCAATCAGGCGGGAGGTTATCCGAAACAAATGAGAATGTCCAACCATAATTTTACAGTATAGGTTATCCGGAGTTAGAGGACCGTTTATGACTTAGATTTACATCCTCTTTTGAAAAATCGGGACATCTTAATTACCATTCGGCTGCACCTTGAGATGTGCTTAATACAAGTAGATTAGTCCACTGCATAATTTTTTTGAAGCAGGTACGATATTTCAGAAAGAATCATACGTTAGCTAATTATATAATTCACTAAGTTAATACAAAACTTGATAATCATATATGAGTTGTATCGCTTTTAGTGTACTTTATCGACCCTGCACTACAGTGATGGTCATATTATTCACTGAGCAATCTTTCTCTTTACTTTCACCCGAAGTTGACTTTGCATCCGCTCTGCCAATGACGAATGCTGGTTTAACAAGTTTTGGAAAAAAAAAAAAAGGTCCATATATGTTCTGTCTCAGCAGCTTTTATGCCCAAGTGGCTTGTCTTTTAGATTTTTCATTTGCTTAATATGAGTCCTTATGATCTGATTTTTGGTATGCTTCTCATTCAGTTGGTCACCTAGTTAATGGTATTTTTATAATTTTAGTTTTAGCTTATTAGTAGCTTTTAGGAGCCCCAAAGTACCCCTTGGGTGAGTTGTTGCTTCACAATGACCCTACATTAAGCTTTTCACGACTTATTTATAAGTTGTCCTAAGCTTTTCATAGGATCCCAAGTAGCTTAGGATTAGGTTTTATACACCAAGTTAACTTGAATAGTGATTTTGCCTTGTTTGTGTTGTTACGTTGAATTAATATTAAACCATCGCTAGTGGTAGTGATTACCATTGCTAGTACTTGGTAACCTAGTGGTAGTGATTACCTTGCTAGTACTTGGTAACCACATCTATGCTTAAATGGTAAAAGGCAAAATGATTGTGCAAATGCTAGCTGCTATGACATGATTTTGATTACCAAATATACCCATATCCATGTGTACACCATTTTTTAAATTAGTCATTTCTGCCTATATAAGTGAAGCTCATTCAATCTCTGATTCATAGCAAATTAAACAAGAAACATGGCAAAGTGCATTGCTTTTTTCTTGACAACGATGTGCCTCGTCGGTCTTAACCATTTGCTAGCGTTACTAAACCATCGCTAGTGGTAGTGATTACCATCGCTAGTACTTGGTAACCATCGCTAGTGGTAGTGATTACCATCGCTAGTACTTGGTAACCACTTGCTAGTACTTGGTAACCACATCTATGCTTAAATGGTAAAGGCAAAATCTTTGTAATCACATGCTTTGTTTAAGCTCGCTAACATTATATTCTTTAGAAGAAATATATTAAAACCAAATCGAGATATCCGTACCAAATCGGTGACTGCAAAGTCACATGATCAACCCATTCACCGACCCTAATTCACATCCAAATAGAGCAGAAACACAAGGTAAGATGGTAATTCATGGAAATGTAATATCAAATTACAAAAAGAGAAGCAACAAAATAACTTTTTAAAAGAGCTAAAACCTAATCCTAAGTTAGTTTTACAAAAGAAATTTAAGTATTAGTTTTTAAAAAATCAGTTTTTAAAAGAGTTTTACCCCATTCGTGGTTGTTTGGTTTTGGCTCAAACTTGGGTCAAAACCATTTCACCCACTTTGACTTCATAAGTCAAAGTTGCTTTAAGGTTTTAAAGTAGTTTTGAAAGAAGTAAAATTGATTTAACAAGTTTTGTTAAGTTTTGAAAAAAAAGTCCATATCTGTTCTGTCTCGTCACTTTTATGCCCAAGTGGCTTGTCTTTTAGATTTTTCATTTGCTTAATATGAGTCCTTATGATCTGATTTTTGGTATGCTTCTCATTCAGTTGGTCACCTAGTTAATGGTATTTTTTATAATTTTTAGTTTTAGCTTATTAGTAGCTTTTTAGGAGCCCCAAAGTACCCCCTTGGACTGAGTTGTTGCTTCACAACAGCCCCTACATTAAGCTTTTCACAGCTTATTTATAAGTTGTCCTAAGTTTTTCATAGGATCCCAAGTAGCTTTTTAGGTAGCCCCCCATCCCTAGTTTGCATAATAGGTCCCCTTGTAGGATTAGGTGCTTAGTAGGTAGCTTATTTTTAAGCTTCTATAAGCCCCTCTAGCCTGTTGGTTGCTGATATCACAACAGCTATTTTCCATCATTTTCTAGCTTACTTCAGATTATCTTTAGCTTATTTAGGTGTTTTAGAAGCCTTTTAGATCAAGTAGATCAGGTTTCATAGTTGTAGCTTATTTAGTGCTTGTTCTGATTGATTACCAGTTGTACTTAGGATTTCCAAAAACTGCTCAATGCTTCCCTTTTTGTGTGCTTATCTGTTGGTCTTAGCTTATTAGTGGTCCCACAATGAAGTCTTACCTTAATGTCTTTTAAAAGTGCTTATTCAATGATTTTTCATGTCCAAAAGATTGCATACTCGTCACCCAATGAATAAGACAATTCTTCATCATAGTTCAACTGTCTTGTAGGACTATCACATGAACTAGAAGGTGGCATATCATTTGTGTTCTCATCATCTCCTATAAAATATAAAATATATAAATATCATTACACCATAAACATACAGATATGACCATTTCGAGGGACAGTTGATATGTTACAAGTGAGCCATTTTCTCAGAAAAAATGAATAAGATAAAAAAAACTTGCCCAATCTTGTACATGTATGAAGTTGGTTCCAAAATAGATCGAGACATGCTTACCTTGTTTCACAGACGCATAATCTGTTTTGTGAATGCAATCCGAAACAATAATTGGTGGAAATGTACGGGGAATGAATGAGAACAATAATTGGTGGAAATGGAAGAGACAAGGGTATAATAGACAATTTAGTTAAAATTATAATTTTGAAAAGTGTAAAAAAGGTACTAAAAGGTACAAAAGTATAAAGTAAAAAAAGTCGCTAATATTATTTCGCTTAAGTCGCTCAGCATTGGGAATGAGCTAAAAGTATAAAAAAATATTTTAGTAAGTTTGACTTTTTTTACTAAAGGACAAAAAAAAATTCGCAAGATTCTTAAAAAGTCATTTGAGATTCGATCATTGTACTATCATAGTCAGAAAAGTCAGAAACAATAATTGGGTACACAAATTACGAAGGACACTTGTCAAGCTTATATGAAAAGTAGAAAAGTCGCAAGTCTCAAAGTCTATTTTGAAATACCCAAACTTTTTCCTAAAAGTGTTGACACCTGAGCAAAGATGTATTCTCATAATTACCCATATTAACCAAACAATTGATTTTAACGTTTTAACCCAAACCCCATGGTAATTCCACCAACCAAACGGACCCTTAATTGGAGAATTGTCTTTTACACTTCTAATTAATCACAATGTAAACTTGTAGGCGAGCGTAAAATTTCTAAACCGGATAATTAGAACTCGATCGAAACAAATTATAAAAAGCTTTTGACACTATTCACCAAAAACAAATACGGATATGTACCCGGGTTATACCCGAATGTTGGATGAAAATATTGGTAACCTAATATATATATTGACACTTACATCGTATTTCTCGAAGTACACGGTTGAATAAATTTAAGTTAAACGTCCTTTAAAACAAATACATTCATTTTAAACAAACATTAGCGATAATATAATTTGAACTTACATTGGGCTTTTGAATCCCCAATGTATATAAGAAAAGTTATATTTACAATTTCTCAAGGCATGTCTATGATTTTGAAATAAAATTATTAAAACCTACATTATAATTTGCTAATGCAAGTTTCGTCAAGACTTAATTTCCTTTTAAGTTAGATACCCTTATTTTAAGCGGGTTAAAAATGTGTATACTTGTTATATATATCTCCTTCATTCCCACCGTATACATCTCATAATATATGTACTTTTCTTTTCAGGGTCATCATTCGGTCTCATGCGCTCTTAATATTCATACGTATATTATCATTTAGCCATCATGGAAACAAAGTCGCAATTCCTTCTTCGAGATTCCTTCCATGTCATACTCTCCTAAGCCGAAATCCACCAAAATCTTTGTAAATCATTTTAAGATAAATGATGTCACATAAGCAACAACAACAACAACAACAAAAACATTTAAAATTTATAAAGTTAGTTAAACCTTATCGAGTCTTAAACATGAGTAAAGACTAAATTGTATTAATTAGGTTGCGTGTCGGAGCCGTGCACTACTACTAATTGATTTATTTCCCTTCGGACTACTAATTGCCAAGGTGAGTTTCATAGCCCCTACTTTAATATGTTTTATACTTGTTTTGGGGGAAGATACATGCTCATTTTACTTAAATGATTTTAATGGTGCATTTCCATGCATACTATGCTTTATGATTGATATGTTTAAAGATACATCATACATAGATGTTTTATGGACCATACCAAAATGTTTGACTTAGAATATTACGCAGATTAGCCTAAGTCCTTAGATCCCACATTGCCCTTTTCATGAACCATCCATTCCTGCTGGGAAGCGCGAATGTTATAAATAGATCTATTGGGGGTGACTCCCCTGTTCGGTTGACCCCGCATGGGTCAAGGCGAAACATATAGCATGCCGGAACCGAGTGTATTGGGATAAACACTCGCCATGGGCTCCTTATTTGCATGACTTATTTTTGCATACAGAAACTGTCGTAGTTTCGGTTGCATGAACTTAGTGCTGGCGTAATAGATTTATAATATATGGCATTATATTCGTTGTAATGTGCATATACCATGTTTATGGTCCACTAATGAAATTCTTTTATGAAATGTAATCATAAATTTTATGACATTATGCAAGACGTAATGATCATCAAAATCCAAATGATAAATGGTATACTGAAGTGCCTTTTAAATAAACCTATGAACTCACCAACCTCGTGTTGACACTTTTTAGCATGTATCTTCAGGTTTTGAGGTGATAGCTTATCTTTGGAGGCGCAAGGCAAAGGCATGGCATGGTCATAGATTCTACTGATTTATATATTGGGACCACCTTTTTATAATGGGCCATTTTTCCGCACAAATCAATAATGTAAACATTGTTTTAAGAAATGAATAAAATTTTCTTTATGAAAATCAGTTGTTCTATGCTTTTGTTGTGATATCAATTCAGTAGCACCCCAATACTTGTGTGCTTCCGCTGAGCCATTTTGGGGGTGTTACACATTACTTGCTCACTCCTGAACAGCTAACTGCCTATCTTGAGAAGGAAGACAGACCTAAGAAACAGGCTGAGGAGGAGAAAAGAAGCAAATATGCCTTGGTTAAAGTGGTCCATGAAGAAGTCAAAAAGTTGGGGATCGATCCTAAGACACTGGAAAAAGGACAAGTCGGTCTAAAGTTCAAGGCAGCTCAGGATGCTGAAATGACTGCCCTAAGAAAGAGACTGGATGAAAAGAACAAGAAGGCTACTGAAATAAGGCAAGCAAGGATCGATCGTTATAACTGGACTATGACAAGCAGAAAGGCCCCTGAGAAAATCAGTGATGTGTACATCATCCCAGATCCAAAACACTTGCAATGAATGTCTATAAGGGGGATGACAAAAGGAACTTTGAAGTTCATGATCCTATGAAGTTCACTGACTTCGGGATCACTGAACTTGATGAAGTTGGTCCCATCATTGAAAAGAAGAAAAATCAGGTGGTCAAGGTTTTGATGAAGTCTCTCAGCAAAAGATATGAAAGACTAAGGGATGCACCAGCACACCTTGGAATACAATCAGCTCTCCGTGAGGCTCATGGATCTCAACCTCAGTCATCACAAAGAAAAAGGAAGAGAGTTGAATCGGAGCCTGAAGCAAAGGTCCCTGGTTTTGATTGTAATAGAGAGCTGCCTGAAGGGGTAATGTTTGTGAACTGCTTGGTCATAGAAGAGCCTGAAAGAGGACTCTTCTTCATTGATGTCTATGGAAACCCAGCATTTCAAAGGTGGAGCAATATTAAACAGGTTGGCGTAGCCACAATGTTGAGTTACTTGACAGTGGCCTCTCAAATTCAGTCTCCTGCAAATATCAGGTTTTGTGCTGACCTAAAAGCCAAAGTGAGAGATCATCCTGATAAAGCAACTCTACTATCTAAGAAGCCTAAGCTTGAAGCCCTAGGAATCTACATTGACTGACATCACTGAAATATCTATCTTTTGACCTTTTGTACTAGTGATAGGAACTTGTAATCCTTATTAATAAACGATGTATGTTTTTGTTAAGATCAGTGTTCCTTATTATGTTTGCTAGTACATTCAGTGTAAGAAAAAGCCTCTTGCTCACTTTGATCAAAACACTTAGGCTATTTGTATATCCAAATAAGGGGAGACTGTTGGGTTCAGTGCCCAAACCTCTTAATTCTAGGATTTGTATAGAAATACCCTAAGGGTGTGTTTGAATCTGAAGAATTGAGGCAAGAGAATGGAAATGGTTCCATTTCTCTTGTTTAGTCTAGAAATTGAAAAAGCGGAGAAATCGGTGAGAGAAATGAGAAATGGAGACTTGGGTAGTGTAATTTGGCTAGCTCCATTTCCCTTATTTCGGTGGAGAAATTGGAGAAATTGATTATTATTATTTAGATTTTTTTTTTTTTTTTTTTTTACAACTATAATTTTGTTAAATAAATACATTTAAAAAAAAAAATTTAAAAATGTTTTTAAAAAAAATAAGGTTTTTTTAAATAAATACATTTTCAAAAAATAGTTTTTAAAAAAAAACAAGTTTTCTTTTTTAAATACATTTTTAAAAATATATATTTTTTTAAATATTTTTAAAAATATTTTTTTTTTAAATATTTTTTTTTAAAATGTTTTTTTAATATTTTTAAATAAGTTTTTTTAAATAAATACATTTTTAAAAAACATTTTATTTAAAAAAACAAGTTTTTTTTTAAATAAATACATTTTTAAAAAATATTTTTTTTAAATAATTTTTTTAAAGAAAGTACATAAATTTTTAAAAAATAAATTTTAAAAAAGATATATTTTTTTTTAAAATAATTTTTTTAAATATTTTTAAAGAATTTTTATTTAGACAAAATATTATTTAAATAAAAAATTTCATTTCTGTCAAGTCTCTCGTTGTTACCAAACATAAGAATTGAACAAAATTCTCTCTTGATTTCTATTCTCGAGATTCTATTCTCTACTTCATTTCTTTTCTCACGAATTTCTCTCTACAAAAGCGCGCAAAGTGTTTATAACCTTAAACACCAACAAGTCATGGAGCGCATAGCCACTCGGTGAGCTATCTTCGAGATACTCGATCGAGGCGAAGAAGGAGTCTCTCCACTGAGTAAGGCGGAACTTAAAGGGTGAAGATTGAGTCAAGAAGAAGATGGTGGATTCAGTGAGTGATGACAATAAGTCACTGAATCCCAAAACTCCTCACCAACTATTATCACTGAAGACAAGACTCAAGATAAAGACTGAAGGCTAAGAAGACTTAGAATGAGCGGGATAAGGCGGGATAAGTTTGAACAAATAAGACGAAGTCCTTATCAACCCAAAGTCAAACTTTCCCTGAAACACTAAAAACCAGGATCAGTGTCATCACTAACATGAAGAAAGAAGCCTTGTCACTTACTTAATATAACCATTGTAAATAGAGACAAAACACACTTGTATAAATAGCCATAAGGTAGGAGTGAAAGATTTTAAGCTTGTGCATTAATTATGAAAAACACACACAAGCAATCTTTCACTCCTCCAAATACAACTGTGTCCCTGAGATAGCTCAGTGGTACCTGAGTAGTTGTGCTTAGACTTAGCCTAAGCTTCGTGAGAAGTTACACCATACTTGTCATTCAATCCCAAGTGTTGTTCCGCAAACACTTGGGTAATATATTATTTTTGATTCATTATTAATAAAGGATATAAACGTTGAAAAATCTCAGTATGTTTAAGTTTTCTTATCTTGTTTAATTGTGATTTTTCAAATACTTTACTTCAGTCATGTATCACTCTTAGTGCAAAATTGTCTTTTTACTAATTGTGAAACGGGAACAACTGCAGGAACAAAATGCAGCTCTTGACAAAACGCGGCCCTTGACAAAACGTAAGATCAAAACACAGTACCAACCAAAAGGCAACCTGTCAAAACGCAGAAGACCAAAATGCAATACACATTTGCTTTCAATAGTACAAGCACTACTTGTCCTTTTGTCCTTTCCAACCATAAAGCAGCTCAAATATTAATAATTTAATCAAATCGCAGCCAAGTTTAACCAAATCGCAGCCAGAAAGTATCAAAACACAACCTGGAAACAATCAAAATGCAGCGATGAAACAACAAAACGCAGCCAATAAAACACAAGTCGCAGTCAAGAACTAACAAAACGCATCCAATAACACTATGTCTGTGGGTCAAAACGCATCCAAGAACTCATCCAAAAACCTTACCTTTTCAATCAAAAACACCACAACCAAGATGAATCAGTCCTTCCAAACCCAAAACTAAACTAATATTATGATCCTAAAGATAAAAGTACAATCAAAATCCAAACTTTACCACTAAATAAGATTAAAAGAGTGAAAAAGTCTATAAACTCATTCAAACCAAAACTTATGAATAACCAATAAGGAATCCAAGAACACACAAAGTAGATGATCAAACCATGGCTCTTGATACCAATTGTAACATATTGGTTATCATAAACACACTAACACACTAAGTATGGTTCGAATCAAGATGAGTATAGAGAGAGAAAGATGGAGAGAATGGGAACTTCTAGTGAGAGAAAGTGATGTAATATTATGAAGTTATAACCTTCTACCTTGGGAGGTAGAAGGTCTTTATAGTTTTTACAAGAAACGCCACCTACGGGCTGTGGATCAGGTATACAGAGGGTAAAGACCCGTCCGTCCTCCACGGTGGTATTTAAATAACCACTTAACATAACTAAACGACTAAGACTACGAGCTTTCTAATGCTTACACATACTTTAGGTGACCGGGTCTTTAACTTATGGATTTACTAAATCCTAACAAGATACATCAGGGATTCAATCATACTACGGAACTTAATTTGATCAACCGGGATCCCAGATAGGTCCTCATCCAGTTTTGTTCTCTCTACCATGGGAGTGTCAACAGGGTCCCTAGAGTCAAATCCAAATTTCTTTAAAATTTCATTAGCATATTTAGATTGACTTATAAAAATGCCTCCGGGACTTTGAGAAATTTGTAATCCTAGGAAAAACGATATTTATCCCATTATAGACATTTGAAATTTAGTACTCATCTCATTTGAAAAACTGTCACATTTCATTTGATCGGTTGAGGCAAATATTATATCATCAACATAAATTTTAAAATGAAGTAAATGTTTGCTTGTTTTCCGTGTAAATAACGTAGGATCAACAACACCTTTGTAGAATCCGTTTGCCAGTAGGAACTTTGACAAAGTATCATATCATGACCTAGGTGCCTGCTTTAACCCGTAAAGAGCCTTCTTTAGACGATTGACATGTGTAGGATGATCGGGATCCACAAATCATTCTGGTTGACTGACATAGACTACTTTTTTCAACTCGTCGTTTAGAAAAGAAGTCTTCACATCCATTTGGTAGAGTATCATGTTCTTGCTAACAACATTAGCGAGAAAGATTCTGATAGCCTCTATTCGAGTAACCGGTGCGAATGACTCCTCAAAGTCTATTCCCTCCTCTTGACGATATCCCTTAGCAACAAGTCGTGCCTTATTTTTCAAAATATCACCATGCTCATCAAGTTTTACCTTATAGATCCACTTGAGGGCAATAGTCATTGCACAGTCTGGAGGTGGTACTAATTCCTATACTTCAAGTCGGTCAAACTCGTGAATTTCTTCTTGCATTGCATTGAACCAACAGTCCTCATCAATAGCGGTCTTGAAATATTTTGGTTCGACTTTGGATAGTAAGGAAATATAAAAGCACCACAAGGCATTAGTGGAAAGTTGCTTTCGTGTGGATACCGGATGAGAAGAATTGCCAATGATGTTATCAATCGGATGATCATTGGTCCATTTTATGAGATGTTCATGTAGTTAAGGGTAGGGAACTGAGGTAGCCGTGTTTAGATCCCCTGAAGAAGATTCTCAAAAGGGGATTCAGGAGCGAATATGTTTTTGAACAGAGTATCTTCCGGAGGAGCGAAAGGATTTACTTCTAAAGAATTTTCTACTGCAGTGCTTTGATGTACCGAAGGAGATTGAAGATATGATGATGATGGTGACTGACTTACAAAGGGAGCGTCTTGACCTATCGAGGTAGACACAGATGGACCATTGAAATTATTTGGAATAGGAGCTGCTGCAGCCGGTAATTTCAGAGTATCACAAGGTGGTGACTCAAAATATTCATCAAACATCGGATCGAACAGGAGTTTCAAATCTTCATCTGAAGGGGTACATAAGGAACTGCAGGAGTGGGATACTGTATAAGACCTGAACTAATTGGCCCAGGTGATAAAAATTTAGTCATGGAACCGGAACTAGTGTGACCAGGAGCCGGTTGCTCAGTTAGCTCATCGAATGTCACATGAATTGTTTCCATAAATTTTCGGGTTCGTCTGTTGTAGATTCGGTATCCCTTACGATCTGGTGAATACCCAACGAAGAATCCAATGTCTGCTTTAGACTTTAACTTTCCCAGATCTTCACTGTCATTTGTTGGATAACATAGAGCACCAAACACACGTAGAAAAGATAGATCTGGTTTCCTATTATGTATCAACTCATATGGAGTTTTGTTGTGCAGAGTATGTATCAAGGATCGGTTTTGGGTGTAACAAGCAGTAGCAACAGCTTCCGCCCAAAGATACATCGGAGCCTTAGAGAATATTAGCATGGTTCGTGCAGCTTCCACAAGAGTACGATTTTGTCTTTCAACAACGCCGTTCTGCTGAGGAGTACGTGGAACACTTTTCTAGTGACTGATGCCAATGCTCTCATAAAATTGAATGATTCGTTTGTTTACAATCTCAGTTCCATTATATGTGCGGATGAATTTGACGGTTTTGTTGAGTCTGACTTGTAATTGCTTGATCAATTTGATGATAACCTCAAGAGTTTCATCCTTGGTTCTCAAAAACATCACCCATGTAAACCGAGAATAGTCGTCTACCACAACAAGAACATATTTCTTCCCATATATATTTTGTACTCTCATTGGTCCGCATAGATCCATGTAAAGGGTGTGAAGAACTTCCATGGCGGTGTTAACAGTTTTGGGGTATGTAAGAATACTTCTTGCTTTTGCCCAGTTGGAAAGCTGAACAAAGATAATCTTTTTCGAATTTTAATCTGGGTAGACCGCGCACAAGGTTCTTTCGAGCAAGATCATTGATGGTAACAAAGTTTAAGTGATTCAAAGGATGGTGCCATAACCAAGATTTGTTCTTTGAATGTTCATGTACAAACAATTAAACACTTAAGAATGTTCATGTACAAACAATTTAATACTAACAAAAAGTTCTTAAGAATGTTCATGTACAAACAATTAAACACTTCCAAAAAGTTCTTAAGAAACATATTTGTGATGTTAATATAGTTTGGGGACTCGCACAAGATAAAAACATATCTCAGAGTCTCAAGATTAAAGAGAAAGAAAAACTTAAAGATTTTATCTTGTGATAACGACGGAAATCTAAAAAAAAAGTATAAAAAGTTCTATTTACAATATAATGTATATGTACAAACCATTTAACACTACAATAATAATAATTGTATCACAATAAAAATAGCAAAATGACTAAATTAAACTTTGAATTAAACAAACAATAAATCACAAGTCATGCCATGCCTTGGCTTAAAGCAACTAGTGTGTATATATATATATATATATATATATATATATATATATATATATATATATATATATATATATATATATATATATATATATATATATATATATATATATATATATATATATATATATATATATATATATATATATGAGATCATTTAAAAGTTGATCTCAAGAGAAAAGTGGGAGAATGATCTCAACCATTAGATCATCTCCTTCCCTCATTTTTTTCCCCAAACTACGGGGCTTAAATGTAACTTTTAATTTTTGGAGGTAATTTACGTAACTTTTAATTATCATATATAAAATGTATTTCTTTTCATTTTTCTCTTCCTTTTTCTCTTTTTCTCTCTGATCCTCTCACTTTTTCACGATTTCTTCTTCGTTCACTGATTATATCCATCCGATCAACACGATAGATATGGTTTATTATCAGATTCACTTAATCTTCTCGTCATGATTTCTCAAATTGAAGATTAAAGTAAGTTATTTAAATGATTTCGATTACAGTTTTATTAATTTTGCTATTTGAATTCAAATAGAAACGTTATGTACATGTTTGTTAGTGTTTATCTGCATGAATTATTGTTCATTGTGAGTTAGGGTTTTCGTTTTGTTTTGGTGACCTGATATAGTGTATTAGTTATCTATTTGAAGTAATTGAGAAAAAAAAAGACTTTGGAATCATGTTTGTAAAAACTGCACGCAAGGTGTTTGATAAAATGCCTAAATGAAATTTCATAATTGTGATGCACTAATTTTTACACTGTGATGCATCAACTGCTTATCTATTTGTTTTGGTCATTTTCTTAGTGGGACGGGCTTTGTATGTTTGATAAATGCTTAAAAGATATTTTATAAATCTCATCCATTAAGTTCCTTTTTATAGCAATTCTCAGTCTAGTACACAATTTTTATGATCGTCTACTAGACTGAGAGTTGCTATAAAAATTTCAGGAGTCGTGAACTGAATTATGCCAATTTTTTTGTTTAACGTTTCTATAATTTGATATCTGTAACGAGTTAAAGGGTATTGCCACAACATGTTAGCAGTTTGATAGTGCATACAAGCCAAATATTCCCAAATTAAGCATGATTGTTGTCTTGAGCCATTTACAGTGCTTAGGTTAGGGTCTAATAAAAATATCAACTTTCTATTTGACTAGCTACTAATTTGTTCTGGATCACTAGACTTTTATACACAGGAACCATAAGCTGGGTTTTGGTTTGTTAATAAATGTATAGTATGCTTTACAAATTAATAGTAAAAACAAGGCTTAAAATGGATTAAGTTAGGACTGGGTATGGAAGTTAGGACTAGATTTGGCGCCTCATATTTTAAATTCAAAGGGGGCGAATTGCTAGTTGAAATTTGATGTTCTTAATTACATTTTGGTGTATGATGTTAGCAGTGCCACCAGCATACTATGCTCATCTGGCGGCCTTCCGTGCGATTCTACATGGAGCGGACACATCGACGGTGGGTCGATGACAAGTCGTGGTGGGCCAATGGGTGGCGCGAAAGCACACGTTCACGGTGCAAATGTTGCAGATTAGACCACTTCACCCTCAGGAGAATGTCAAGCGGGTCATGTTTTATTGCTAAAATCTCATCTCTCCTTGGGAATTGTTGTATCTTTGTATGATATACTCGCATGGTATCTTTGGATTATCGTCTTTTGTTTCTTGAGCCTTTGGAAATTACTATGCTTTTCCTACCATTTACTCATCTGCTTTAAAACGTAACATTGAGATTATGATCGCTATCTAGTTATGTTTGGTTTGACATTTATCCTTTGTTTCATGTTGATTTCCTATCTAGTTATGCCACAGTGAATGGTCTAATGTTTGCTCTTATGGTTTGAACATGATATGTTGGCTTGGCAAAACTTTAAGTTGTACTTTCTATAGTTAACAAGTTTGCCATTTCTTTGTGGGTATATAACTACTTTTTCGAAAAAAAAAACTAACACGGTTTTCGGTATGCTCATTTATGCATGAGCATAAAACATAAAACAAGTATGGTTACTTTTAACTGGATGTGCATGATTCATGTATATTTGTTTACAACCTGTACAAAAGAAAATGATTTTGAGATGGTCTTGTTAGTAGATAAGAGTTTGTATGTTGAATCAAAAGTTTTTGTGTAATCTTTATGAAATTTAGCTAAAGTGTCGTGTGTTAGTTAAATCACGACACCGTTCGACGATCACATTTAGTGAAGGCTGTAAGTGGATGGTGTTATAAAAGGATTGTCGATCGACGAGTTGAAGCAGACACCACATGTGTTTGGACGAGATTTGCAATATAAACGATGTTCACAATGTGGCGAGAAGCAATGGTTTGGACGGTCCATAACACAACTCGTGCTTCAGATACACCTTACTCCATGAGATAAAAGAAACTTGTATCAAGTTTACGCATAACTATTAACTTAAAATCAATTTTAATTTACATGAAAATCGATAAGTGAAGATACGAAAAAGAAAGTGGTAAGTTTTAGTTAGCTATTTACATTCAACTTGAGTAGAGTAGAATGAATCCTCTTGATATACATTGATTCCATAAACATCTTCCTCTCTTTCTTCATCCCATTTAATCACTTCTCTTATATACTTCAATCCATCTTCGACCGATGAACGTTTCCTAGCCATACTCTGACAAACAAAAAGCTTCCGACCCGTTATGGAAACATACATCTCTTTAAATTTCATGGCCACGTAATAATAAGCTTGATTTGCTAACGTTTGGTGGTTGCGATAAGGTTTTACAGGCTCAAAATCATGGAACCATTCACAAACTGTTAATGGGGGTGCGGGCTATTTTGTCTTCAAAGGAGTCGTGTTGTTGAGGAAAAGCACAAACGGTATGTTGGCGAAAGAAGGATGTTTTATTAGGCTCTCGAATGTGTCTTTGTTTGCTAGCATCTTGTTTTTGCAATGTTGTTATAGTGCGGTGACAATGGTCGTAGTCGCTAAGGAGACACAATGTATGACCACACGTGCGTCTTGAAACATGTCTAACCATTTCCAACTATTGTGAAGTTCTCCTTCGGGCTCATGCGGATAAGTTGATATCTACAGTGAAACAAGCGCAAGCAAAAAATAAACAAAATAGTGATGTACTTTGTGTAGTTCTTTGTGAATCGGGGTGATTATTTATATGGATTTGGCGATTAGGGTATTTACTTGATAGAAGGAGATTGATCGTTGTCATCATCATGCACTTCGACATGGGGCTTTGATCGTGAACGAGAAATCTAGACAGGAAAGACCATTGCTTGGGGTTACTTCTTGACATACAAAATGTACATCTCGATGGTTCATAATCATTTCTTGATAACTCTATAACCTGTAAGACATAATATCATCAGCAGAGGTAGGGATGGACTGGTTGACCCGAAACACTTTTTATCCAAAATTTTTATTTTGATTATATCTTTTGCATTAAATATGATTACAAAAACGACATTATTACAAGAAGAATGCAAGTTTCTTAAAAAAATGGGATTTAAGAGATTGTATACTTACAATCATTTCTTCTTTAGTTAACTGACTTAAAGCTCTTAACTTAATCCATTTGACCCGTTAGAGATAAACGGAATACCGATAGGACTGGGTATGGAAGTTCATGTAAACAGGGTCAATGACTCGAGTATGTGGCATCCTGAGTCAAGAGTCACAAAGGAGTAGAGTTTACCAGTTAACAGTTTGCTTAATCCATCTAGTAACACGTGCACAAATTTATACCAAAAAAACAGTAAAAAGTTCACGTAACGCGATTAGTGCTAACAGATGCCGGACTACCTTCGTACCGAAGCTAGAATCGATCTAAGTTATTGCCGGCCGATTCTTTCGTCACTAAGCGAGCCATGTAACTAATATTATTGTTCCATGTATACGCAAGAGGAAGGAACCAACATCATGACCTATGAAGTGAACTTGATATAGTTATGTTTACATCATAAGTTCATATACTTTGTTGCCCTTCGATATCTCTTCTCACAGATAATTATATAAAATGAGGCTAAGTTTATTACCATAGAACCTCACGAAACCTAATTACCAGTCAACATTAAACTCTCAACAGATAGGGTGTTTGTTTAAGCTTATTTTTGGGCAAACGAGCTTTTATGGTTTTAGCTTATTTTGAAACATATGAGCTTATGTAAATTCATTATGTCACACCACAGGGAGGTCCAACAACTGAGTTTTCTACATGTACATACCAAAATGGTCTGATTATTGACCGAAGAACTGTAAGGGAAAAATGGATGCACTATCTACCTTTTCGATGCACTATAGATGCCCTAATATCTACCTTTGATGCACTAATCATAGTCATAGATGCCCTAATATGTTCATTGATGCACTAAATATACAAACAGATGCACAATTAGTTCCAACGATGCACTAAACATAACAATAGATTCCCAAGTAGTTCTAATAATACAATAAACATACACACTGATGCCTTAACATGTTTAATGATACACTACACTATCATACTCAGTGATGCTCTAATGTGTTCTTCGATGAACGAAATATAAAAACAGATGCCCAAGTATTTCCAACGATACACTAAACTTACAAACGGATGCCCTATTATGACCAATGATGCACTAAACATACAAGCGGATTCACTAAACATCCACACCGATGCCTTAATACGTTTGATGATGCATTAAACTTATCGATGTTACGATCATACTCGCGATGCTCACGATCGTTTAATGATGCACTAAACATACAAAACATATGCATGAGGTATGTATAACGATGCACTAAAATATAAGCGGATGTACTAAACATACAAACATATTACCGGGGTATGTATAATGATCTTGTTGAAAAAATACAAGCGAATTCACTAAACATACACACCCGTGCCTTAATATGTCTAAAGATGCACTAATGATATCCACTGATGCCTTTAATATGTATAAAGATGCACTAATGATACCCGTTGATGCCTTTAGTATGCCCTAAAATATCAAATAATTCAACAATATTCGAATTTATCATTTGTTTACACAATTACGCCGTAGCTAATTCAACAAATTACAATTATCATGTGTTGACAAAGTAATGCCCTAAAATAAGTTTTTTTTCTTCATGTTGTTTGAATTCTTATATATTAAAACATTAAAATTATTCATGAATCAACAAGATTAGTGCACTTCTTGTTGCAACTATTCCGTGGGTGATTTGACGACTTTTGGTGATGGTGCCCACGGTGGTTGTAATGGTTGTCTAGTTTCAATGGTGGTGGTTAATTTAATGGTTGTAATGGTGGTAGCGTGTTGATGTACGTATTTCCGGCAGCTGATTTGACAATTTTAATGATGGTGGTTCCGACGGTTGTTGTAACGGTGGTTCCGGCGCCGGTGGTATTGATTGTATTCAGTAGTAAGTAGATTACGGTTTGAGAATGTGAATGACAGATGTGTTTTGGTATCCCTTGTTTGTTTTTGTCTTTTTTTTCATTTTTTACCCTGAACTTTGAAATGTTTTCATAATATACCCTGTAACTTTTTTTCTCACTTTTCTCTCTAATTACACTTTTCTCTAGAACCGGACTCTCTATATATATATATATATATATATATATATATATATATATATATATATATATATATATATATATATATATATATATATATATAGGGGCCTTTATTTGAGAACCACATTAAGTCACGAGAAGCTGAGAACTCCTCTAAACCAATGAGATTTTTTTAAATATTAAGAATTATTATTAATCCATAAGGGTATTATAGTAAAATACAAAATTTATATTCTTTTTGTAATTTTTAATTAAATACCGTTTTTTTTCTTCAGAATATTACATGTGCATACATGTTTTTTTTAAAGACGAGGTGCATGCATGTTTCATGGTTTCGGAATGTTAGGTGCATACGTGTTTTTTTAACGATGAGGTGCATGTATGTTTCTATTGTACAATTGTTTAGATATTTATACCACCAAACTAATATTTTTCGGCGTATAACTAGGCATTATTCTTTTTGAAGTTTGATACAAAAATTAAAGAATATAAACCTATATAAAAAAACAAGATTCATATACTTATACGTTACACTTCATTTGATTATATTACAAGTACAAAAATACATATGCAATAATTGTTTCTTCTCAAAGCCGCAAATTATCTTCAAGCATCTATATGTTCATCCACTTTTAGTCTTCAATGCTATTATCTGAACCTGAAACAAGCACACACAAATATTATACTTGAAACACATATGCACATTTCACTAGACATGTATGCACCATTCCTTAAAACATGTATGTACCATTCTTAAAACATGTATGCACACCATTTTATATTATCTTTGATTTTATATGAACAATAAAACACATATGTACACCATTTTTATTGATTTTTTTTTTTACATAAACATGTATGTACCATTCCTTAAAACATGTAATCAATATCATTAAAAAAAACACCAAAATCGATTATCATTAAAAAAAAACCACCTATACAGATAATCGATATCCTCAAATACATGAGAACTCCTTTTCAATCTGCCATGCCAAACACAAGATTAACAAAAACCAAGCCTCATAATATAACACAAATGAATTAAAAATTGAAGTTGAAATGTCTTACTTGAGGATATCTGTACGTGATAATCTAAGCCTCCTTATTGTATCAAACATTCCTTTTGGTGCTTCTTTAGTTACTTTTTCATATAAGCTTATATGTTTAACCAGACTCTGAGTCTCTTTCTCTTTTATTTCCAAACAACAGGTGCAAATTTCTACAAAACTCATATAATGTAAATATTGAAAGAAAGATGAACTAACCTTCATAACAATACAGTCGTCCAATTCGCCAAATTTCAACATATATTCCCTCAACCCCTCAGTATCAACATCCCACGGGATGCCCAAAACCTAATGTTACACAATCATACCAAAAATCAAACATTTTTATCAAACAAAATACCAAGTATTAATCACACAACCACAATACTTACCACGAGCTTCTTCTCGGACATGATCTTCGCTTCTGTTCATTTCGTTATTTCTCACCTTCTAAACTTCAACTCCATTTCTGGTGTCTCGTTGGCTGCTGTTGTGATGTCTTTAACATAAGCTTTTACTTCTTTCTCTTTTTGATTCATTACTATCTATCAACGGAGTAAATAGAAGGTTGGGTCATTATGTAACCCATATTCTTAGCAAAACAATATAAATTTATATTATACATAAATCTGATACTTCTATAAACAAGATTAACGTTTTATTGTTATTTTATTCAAGAAAAATCGAGAGAAATACGAAAATAAAAGTTAAAACAAATACAAGGAAAGTGAAAAGGCAGGTGCAATGAGATCATAAATCACACAAAAGTATCAATCGGCACCAATTAGATGGCTGATTTGATTTAATTTTTCCAGGAAGACAGAAACCCAGTTCTTTATTGGTGAAACTCGATCACAATTAAAAGCAAACCTATTTTATAAATCTTGATAGTGTATAAAATTCAGCATAAACACAAGAAATGGTGTTCTTCTCCAAATACGTATGTCAATTCAATTAGGCTAAATCTTACATGATTTGTGAACCTTCAATGGCGGTGGGTTTTTTGTGTGCGTGAGATCCAATATTCAGAATAGGTTGTGTGACAAATATTCTATGGCGGTTGGTTGCATAAAACACGATGATGATGATGAACAATTAGGGGCGGCTAGGGTTTGGGGCGAGGAAGAAAGAGATGAAAAAGAAAGAGGGGCAACAGTTTCTGAGATTGAGACGTGTGAATGGAGTGGTTTTTAGTTTAACTATTATCTATTATGAGCATATTTTGGAAAACCCTATAATACCATTTTTCTTTTAATTAAATAAGTTTTATTCCTGATATAATTACAAAACTGCCACATTCATTTATAGCCCTTGATCTTCTCATCCAATGGTCTAAAAAGAGTTCTCGCAGTTCTCGCACTTAACAGAGTTCTCAAAATAAAGTTACACTATATATATATATACACACACACACACACACACACACACACACACATATATATATACAATTTATTGTAGCCAATTAGCTACAATTTTGTGCTACATAACGTGGGTTTCTGATTCTTTTTGTGGTCACGATTCTTTTCTGCGGGTCCCAGATTCATTCTTTAGTGTATTTTTATGAAAGATTAGAATTTAATAAAATATCGCTATATATATATATATATATATATATATATATATATATATATATATATATATATATATATATATATATATATATATATATATATATATATATATATATATATATATATATAGGGTAAAGTTAAAATAAAAGACAAATATCAGTAAAAAGAATACAAAGATGTATTTTTTAAAAATTCTCAAAAATTCCAAAAAATTTCACAAGATCGGGTATGTTGGTGTATAAAACTTTTGTGAAAACATTTTTTATAATTTTGAGTTTTGATCGTTTTTTAATGCACAAAAACTAATTTTGATCTGTAAAAAATTTTGATGCACAAAATTTTCAACTTGTTTTAGTTAGATGTGCAATGTTATTTTGATGAAAAAAGTCAAAAGAAGTTGGGTGCAAAACCAATTTTGATGCACAAAAAAGCGATTTAATCTTGTAAACGTATTTTTTTATAATTTTTTCGAAAAAATATCCACTTTTAGAAAAAGTTTTTCACAACTTTTTCATGCACCATCGTATCTCGATCTTGTGTAATTTTTGGGAATTTTGAAGAACTTTTTGAAAAAATCTTTTATCTTTTACGGATATTTGTCTTTTTATTTGATCTTTATACTATATATATATATATATATATATATATATATATATATATATATATATATATATATATATATATAGAGAGAGAGAGAGAGAGTAGGGATCCAAAAGTAAATTAAAATAAGAAGTGGTGAAGTGACAAAAGCACGCGTTTGATTCAACGACTTTGCATTAAATCGTTTCTATTCATATAGATCTGAACATCTTGAGTTTTGAAAGTTAATTTGATGTATAGATGGTGCAAATTGATTTTCATGATTTCGCACGTGTAGAGGAACAAAAATAAGAGAAATCATGAAATCGTCTAATATCGTATATCATCGATTAAAAGCTATAAAACACGCCTTTAAAAAAAAAAAGCTATAAAACACACTATGGTGCCTTATAATCATCTAAAATTATAGGGATGCATCTAATTTAGGTCGGTGCATCTCGAATTTCTGGTTATAGTTCTTCTTATTCCCTTATTTTATGCCTTCTTATTTTAAGCAATCTTATTATATATATCATATATATATATATATATATATATATATAAATATCTATATAATTGTTAATTATTTTAATAATAAATAGTGAAATTCGGGTTTTGAGAAACCAAAACCGAACCAAACTAAATTGTTTTCTGTTCGATTCAATTTTCAAATTGACAAAAAAAAGGCGTTTACGTATATATCATTTGAAATTCAAAATTACATATATATCCTTTTGATCGTTAAAGCGTTGTCTTTGTCGTTAAAAGCAATAAAAAAAATATATAATAATTTTAAAATCTACATCGTGATATATCGAAAAATAAAAAAAAAAAAAAAAAATTAATCTAACTAACCAATCTAACAAACCAAACAACCCTATAACTGAACCTTTAATCACCCTGCCCATAGCAAATCCCAAACACCCGTGAAATAAATTGTAATTCACACATCTCGTGCGCTAAACCCATCCTCTCTATACATTTCACTTGTCAGTTCTCACACACACAAATTCCCCCAAAATCTTTTTAAGAAAATGGGAGAAGAGAAAAAAAGTAGCGCCGGTGTATGGCCCACCGTGAAACCCTTTGTCAACGGCGGTGCTTCTGGTATGCTTGCTACTTGTGTCATTCAACCCATTGATATGATTAAGGTACATTTAGGTTTTGTTTTTTAAGATCTTGTTTTTTTTTTTTTTTCTTATGTCAAAGTTTATTGCTTTAGCTATTATTAGTGACTCATAATTCGGGCTTTGTACTTTTAGAATTTAGATTTGTGGATTAATCTAGTGACACAATTGTTAGGGTTTTGGATCTTGTGTTCTTTATGTGAAAGTTGTTTTTTTTTAAAGAAGTGCGGTTTGGTTAAGCTTAAGGAAATATGCTTGTAATTTTTGCTTTACCCGAACACTGAGTTTGAGCTTATTTTGTTTTCAACTTTTAATAATACAATAGGCTGTTAAGCACAATAATGAAGCTTCACCGGACGCTCCCTTTGATTATTTGGTTTTTAGTTATCTTTTTATCATAGTTCTTTTTGGTGTTTTGCCACGAGAAAGATGGTTTGAAACGTAGATCGACAATTCTAAAAGTTATGGTGTTACTCGGTGAAATTTTATATGTTTCAACATCCAATGCTTTTGAGTTTTGACCTGCTTTGTATCAAACGCTGGATGAAATCTATGTTTGTTGAAACCATTATATAGATATTTGCCATGTATCCTTGTTTATTTGTTAACTATCAAGCTGTAAATTTGTTTAAAGGTGATCACATTTAAACATTATTCTACTATTATCTTTATACTGTATGCTTAGCTAATTTTTATTGAGTGTTTCATTGATCAATTATAGGTGAGAATCCAACTGGGTCAAGGATCTGCTGTATCGGTGACAAAGAATATGCTAAAGAATGATGGTGTTGGTGCTTTTTACAAGGTATGTTGTACTCATAGATGTTTATAGCTCTTCATCTATGGAATGGTTTCAACCTGTCTATCTGCCTATGCATGCATGTGATTACAGCTGCGGTCTGATTCTTCATGATGGTTTGAAATCATTGCCAAAAGTTGATCCATTGTTTATAGTGTGTGTTTTTTCTTAAATTATGTAATTATATGTGATTCACTGCATACAAATATACAATGCTCGGATTTCATACATATATAAAGGCAACGGATAATGCACACGGAATTAGGGGTTGAAAAGAGCCGAGCCGAGTCCGAGATGCCAAAGCTCGGCTCGTTTATAATTACAAAGCTCGAGCTTGGGCTTGGCCTCGTTTCGAGCTATATATTTTCAGCTCTAGCTCGTCTCGGGGCTGACTCATTTTTATGACAAGCTGAACGAAATAAAGCTCAAATCAAACTTGGCATGTTAAGCACACTAGGCTCGAGCTCATATATATATCTTGAGTTCGTTTTATACATAGCTATTAGTATACGTAGTATATGTACGTTATATATTTCTAAGACTCGTTTAGGCTCGCTAGTCTAGTCAATTCCTGTATATAAAGTTCAGGCTCAAACTCGTTAAGGCTCAAGCTTGTTTTGAGCTTTAAGGATCAATCCGAGCTTTTCACGAACTGCTTGGCTCGTTTCACTTCTACACATAATCTTTATGTTGGTACACATAAACTAATTGCAAATGACATTTATACCCTTGTCTCATTTTACCCAGTTTTTGGGCTTTTTTTTATCCTTGAATGCCCCAGTGTATTCTTTTAGAAAGATTAAAACTTTGAGGTTGTTTATAAGCACCTTATCATTTTGTTTATTAAGGATCAAACTTCTTCTGAACACGAACTTCGAAGCTGCATATTGGATTTCAAAGAATTCATTCTCCCCAAATCACAGAGATAACTTTATCAGTAATTTTAATTCTACAAAACGCGAAGTTGTCCAAGAACTTGTAATATTAAACACTGATCATCACTAAATATTCCCAATGTTGGAACAACTAAATGCAGGTATCAACAAGTCAACAATCAAAGTTGTTCTTGAACAATCGGCCCACTTTTTTTTTCATGATCTGCTGAGTGAGTTATCAGTTGGAGCTTTCACATCAAAGCCAGACAAAGAGAGCCTCAAACACTAATGCATAACTAATTCTACGGAAAGAAAGATAAGGAATCATAGGCCTAGTGGTAAGGTCCTTGGTTTCTTCACAAGAGGTCCACGATTCAAACCTCACTAGGTGTGTACATTTGGGGTGGCAAGGGAAGGGTCGGAACGGTCCCGGGATTAACCGGTGAGGCGCGTTCATCTGAGTCAAAGGCTCACCCTCCCGGTAACCTGAACAGGGAAAACCTCATCCGATTTTTAGATAGTTGAATGTATGTATTATGTTTTATGAATCTTTCTGGTGGTAATATGGGTGGATATTGAATTATTGAGGTGGGTTCAAGAGTTTAGAGTGAGAAATTAGGATTTGTGGCTTTATGGAAAGCTGATATGATAAGGGAAAACAGGCAAGTTTACATATGTCATTTCCCGATTACTCTTTTGTGTGCAAAGAAAAGTAGCATGTGTACATATCATCATCCATTTGGCCATTTGTAAAACATATCGTTACGTAGCATGATAATATGATATTATAACCTATTAATTCACTATGTAGTTAACTGGGAACATGAGTGGGTATGTGAACACAGGTTGCTAATGTAGTATCATCAATCTTTGCTGCACTTTATTTTTGAATAGAAGAGTATACTTTTGGTGAGGTCTAATAGTTTATTTTATTGGATACCTGAGTATTGTGAGCACCATTGTACGGTTGTACCCATACCCCATCCTAAACCTTCGTGAGGTCTAATAGCATGCTTGCTTTGTCATCATATATTATAAAAACTTGCTGCTAAAAAATCTGCTTTATCGAGAGATGAGAATTCTGAGTTGTGAATAGTAGCCCATCTGGCATATGAACTCCAAATATCCTACATATAACACTATCTCATGATTTGAACGCATATTCCAAAAATCTATTTTTTGGGAGTAGTGAAACTGGATGCACCTGTCATGGCACATGTTTCATATATCAAGTGATGCTTTTTTGTATCCACACATCATACACTGATATTTTCTAACCATGTTTGGCACAGGGTCTGTCTGCTGGGTTGTTAAGGCAAGCAACATATACAACTGCCAGGCTTGGTACATTCAGGTCACTAATTATTTCATGAAAAACGTTTTTCTTGGAGGGCATTTAGAATTATAGATGTTACCTTAAAAATTCAGCTTTGGTATTCACCAAAAAAAGACCCAAAGTTGTCATTTATCAATATGAAACCTTGATTAATCTGTTTCCTTTTGATAATTTGATAGGATTTTGACCAATAAGGCACTTGAAGCCAATGATGGAAAGCCTCTTCCACTATATCAGAAAGCTTTGTGTGGGCTGACAGCTGGAGCAATTGGAGCATGTGTAGGCAGCCCAGCTGATCTGGCACTGATTCGAATGCAGGCTGATAACACCCTACCCTTGCCCAGAGGCGTAACTACGAATGCATTCCATGCTTTGTATAGGATAACTGCAGACGAAGGAGTTTTGGCTCTATGGAAAGGTGCTGGTCCAACCGTTGTAAGGGCAATGGCATTAAACATGGGAATGCTTGCTTCTTATGATCAAAGTGTCGAGTTTTTCAAGGATAATCTGGGTTTTGGCGAAGGTGCTACAATTCTGGGTAAGTTAGAATTATACCTAATACTTAGAAAAAGCTTCATTTCCAATATTACATCTGTTAGGATTATTTTCTGATCCTACACGTGGTTTTATTTCTTTTGTTGTTTGTTTTCCTTTTGCAGGTGCAAGTTCAGTATCAGGGTTCTTTGCTGCAGCCTGCAGTTTGCCTTTTGATTATGTCAAAACCCAAATTCAGAAAATGCAGCCCGATGCACAGGGGAAATACCCTTACACTGGATCATTGGATTGTGCTATGAAGACCCTCAAGGCTGGAGGACCTTTCAAGTTTTACACTGGATTTCCTGTATACTGTGTTAGGATTGCCCCTCATGTCATGGTATACTCTCTCGGACCCACACATACACATACACACTTGAACTCACCGTGGACATACAATGTTTTATATTTTTATATCTATTTTAATGAAGAGGTGAAGCACATTCAAAGTTAAACTGATTTTCGACATCCACTTTGATTTTCGTTACACAGTACTATGCATATATTTTAATTACTAGAAAGAAAGAATAAAAATTGTTTAAATATAGAAGAAACAACAATAAAATAGTTACAGAAAAAAGTTCTGAGGTGGTGCCTAAATGTCTAGGATAGGGTTGCTGACAAAATTGAAATCAAGAAGTTGATGATATATGCTTGAACTATATGTTCTCTTGGACAAAAAAATTTAAAAATTGCCTTTGTCCATTAACTTGAGCTCTGTTATATAGATGGTACAGTGGG
Source organism: Chrysanthemum lavandulifolium (assembly GCA_022545495.1). Lineage (NCBI taxonomy): Eukaryota > Viridiplantae > Streptophyta > Magnoliopsida > Asterales > Asteraceae > Chrysanthemum > Chrysanthemum lavandulifolium. The sequence goes on along the minus strand of CM040245.1, from coordinate 175,143,569 downwards.
TCTGTGAGTCTGTGTCCCTTGATATCTTATATTAATGGCTGTTAATAATTTTGTATCATTATAAATGTGTGTGTACACACACCTTCCTTGCACATGTATTTTGTCGCCCCAAAGAGAGTGTTGCCTTTTTTTTTATGCATGATTCTAATTCGTGAAATTCTGGTTACGCAGATGACATGGATCTTCCTCAATCAAATTCAAAAACTAGAGAAAAAGGCTGGATTATAATCACCTTAATCTTGCGGGAAATAGATAAATCAGATGAAATCAAGTCACTCTATCAGAAATAACAATGTTGTACTTGTGGCAGGTTTTGCTAACTTTGCATCTCCAAGTATGTTTTAATATTCAGATACTTAAAATTTTCAGATGGTTATATAGCATTGATGTACTGCCATTAAGTTCAAAAGTTATCATGTAGGATTAATTTCAGAGTTTTTTGTTTTGACTCCTGCATACCCACAAGAATCTGAGTCACGGAGCCTCTATTCTGAAATCTGAATGTTATTCGAGCTAATAAATCTGTGTACTTGGGATCCCCTCTTGATTCATTTGCAATCTGGCCTAAAAATTCAACTTTTGGCAGGTTTCGTCTTTGTGTCTTGTGTCCTAGATAATAGTACTAATAAGTTACATATTTATTAACTTTTTCTTGCGTCTTTGTAAAGACTGCCTCTGTGCTACTTAATTTCTAAGTTTGCATGTGGTATGTGGTAAGCTGGCTCTTTGAGTATCTGTTCCACATCATTCAATATGCTTCGCCAGCTTTTTTGTGTTTTTCTTGTCTTTTGACAAAGATCCCACAATATGAGTTTTATCTGATTTTAGTCTTAAAAAAAAATCAAAAATTGTATTTATCAAAAAGTAAAAGGTTGTTTTTCCCAATAGTGCCATCAATTAACACTGACCCCCAAAAAGAAAAATAGTACTCATATCCAACAAATAATGAGATCCATTCAATACAACATATTCCTAAGAGCACTAGGTATAGTATCGTTGAGACGGATAACACGTTATTGGATATGTTATATCGTTTATATCGCACACCTCCTAATAACACACAACAATAACTAAACACCCTTCTTCATAATACACCACTAAAATGTTATTGGTTCCAAAATACCTCATTAAAATATTCACTCACAATACAAAAAAAAAATAATAATAATAATAATAATAATAATAATAATAATAAATAACACAAAAAAAACCATTGGCGCGAGCCACTCTAGTAACTCAAATGCATTTGGCCCAAACTTTGCATGTTGCTCGGTATGGCTTTGGCGTGCCATCCGTAATTTTTTATTTTTTCTTTTGGCATTTAGCGTGTAAAAACCAATGATACCAAGTGCTCTAATATGTGCTTGCACCAGGTACTCGCAGACGACAACTACAATTCATGTAGATGACTAATTGAGAGCACACATTCATACACACATTTCACACCAAAAGTTTACATGAAAAAGAAAAAAGAAAGAAAGAAAGAGATACAATGAGAAAGACAAGTTTATTTTATAATTTGGTTTCTACTCAAGAATTATTTTGTTAGCATAATCCAGTAGAACAACAAATACAAATGTTTTTATCCACTGTGATGTTGCCAAACACGTCTGGGAGAATACTTTCAGGTGGATAGACATGGCTCCTCCGTCGTATAGCTCGGTCATCGAGTTATTGGAATGGGTTGATTCTTGTAATTTGCGGCTTAAAAGGAAACAACTTCGGAAGCGATTGTTCGGGCGCCTATATGGGTGCTTTGAAGTTTAAACAACATGATTTTCAGCTCTACAAAGATGAAGAAGAGTTCTTTATTTGATTTAGTGGTGCTTCACTCCTTCGAATGGGTTACGGGTAGGAATAAAAACTTTTGTATTAGTTGGACTTCGTGGTTACAAAACCCGATGATTCATATCTTGTAATCTCTATCTCCTCTTTACTTTTTTTTTTTAATAACATATGCCGTTCAAAAAAAAATAAAAAATACAAACGCCCCCACAACACCCTGAATATTTTAATCCAAGCCCAGCCTTGCCAAATTCGCACACGGTACTACAACATTCATCATCACATGTTCCAGGACTAAAATCATTACCAATAGCACAAGGAAAATTTCCTGTTTCACAACAAAATAATAATAAAATGCTTCCGAGTTAAAAGAGAATAAATTAGTAGAGAGATTGTTAATTATTCATGAAATGGATTATGAAAACAAAATAGATTCGGATTCAAGTGCATTACCAATAGTTTTGCATACTTCTTGAGGGGTGGCACCATTAACATGGAGTAAAACGATAGAAAGCATATATAAGAAGAAAATGCATCACATATTTCTTCATTGTAAGGTGAGATTATTGCTGTTTACTTTTCATGTATATTTATAACATCTTATCTGGTTACTATTACAAAATAGTATTATAGAATGGTGTAATATTACACATAATAATGAATTCATTTACGTTACTATAACTAACTATTAAATCTTTACATGCGGACGACGATAAAGTATAGTTATATGTGTTTCTACTTCCGTTTAGTGAATTCGTTTCACAACACTTCGAATGTATATGTGTTAGTTGTATGTGTTTGTTTGGGTTCACCAGTAGCCTTTCCCGTGACATCATTATTCCCAATACATGTACATACCTCGCAATTTCTTACCCACAAACACTCCCCAAAAGTAGATAATTTTGACGAATCAAGATTATATTAATTGAAATAAAGGTTAAAGTTGTAAAATTTGAATTAAAATAAAATAAACCCACTAAAAATATAAAAACTAAAAACTTATAAAAATATATCAAAATGGATGTTGAATTAAAGAGCATAAAATTTTAGAAAATATAGTGAAATTAAATTATAAAAAAAATAAGTAGATAAAAGGATATTTCACTTTAAAATTAAAGACGAATTTTTAGTCGTGAAGTGACACATGTCACTTTATAATTGGAGCTCATTATCTTAATTTTAAGCTAAGAGCTAATAAGTTTGTTAGCATATCATCTCATAAGATTATATTAATTTTGAAGTTTGTTAAATTTGAAAGGTTTATATGGTTGTCGGATCCCGATCCCGATCTTAAGATTCACGATTTTACGACATGCAAAGTTAAACGATCCGGATCCTACATATAGATCTTTGCAAGCTTAAGATCTTATAGGATCCCGATTATCTATAATTTTACGATCTAATCCGATCCGATCTTACGATCTAATCCGAGATCTACTTTTCTCGAATTACAAACTAAAAAACTAAATTTATGGATTGTTTGTTTGTAGAATTCAAAAAAAACATGTTAATCTTTTTAACATTTTATAATCATAATTTAAGTTCCTTATATTAATTTTTGGTTAAGAGTTAAATTTGGAATGAGGTTTATAGTATAGATAGATGAGTTTTTAAGCTCATCATAGTAATTTTAAACTTTATTTAACAAACTATGCGCTTCTAAACATATTTAACATATGAGTAAATATCATTTGCATAACAAATGTTTTTTTACATACCAAGTGATCAATCTCCGCCTTCCATCTTCTCTTCATCTTTATTTGATCTAATAAATGAGATTAATCTCAACAATTTAAAAAAACTCACTTTCATCATTTTTTTCAAATATTAATATCTTTCAAACCGTTAATCGTTAAGCGAAAAAATATCTACCATTACAACGAGCATTTAATTATTTTTCTATAGATAAACACTTTGATATACTTTCGTAAAAAAAATCGTGTTTTTCACTTATTTTTACGTTTTCGTTTTTTACATTACTGAAATTTGCATGAAAAAACACATGTGATTAAATATTAATTTGAATATCACATGTGATATTAGTGTTAAATCACATATGATAGTAAATATCACATGTGATATTACACATCATATGTGATTTAACACTAAATATCACATGTGATATTACATATCATATGTGATTTAACACTATATCACATGTGATATTTAAATTAGTGTTTAATCACATGTGATATTTTCACGCAAATTTCGATTTAAAAAAATCGAAAAAACGACGGAAAAACGTGAAAAAAATATATTTTTCTTTTTCGAAAGATATCAAAGTCTTGCTCTATAGAAAGATAACTAAATGCTCGTCGCGATGGTGTAATTATTTTCGTTTAACGGTTTAAGAGATATTTAAATTATAAAATATAAGTGAAATATTAAAATAATTTTAATCTCAGTCATTAATTTCATTTTAGATAAAGGGTAAAGATGAGTCATTTTGTATGTGAGAAAAATTTTGTATGTAAAATAACTCTCCTCTTAACATAGAGTGTTTTCTTATAAAAGATCATTTGATAACAAAATATTCTTTACATACCAAGGGATCAATCTCAACCCTCCATCTTCCCTTTATTTTTATTTGATCTAATAAATGAGATTAATCCCAACAAGTTAAAAAACCCCACTTTCATTCTTTCGAAATATTAATATCTTTCAAACTGTTAATCGTTAAGCGAAAAAATATATCATTCGACAAAGATTTAATTATCTTTCTATAGAAGGCAAATATACTTCCAACAATCTTTTTCGTGTTTTTTTTTTTTTTTTTTTTTCACTATTTTTTTCATTACGAAAAAATCACATGTGATTAAACACTAATTTGAATATCACATGTGATATTAGTGTTAAATCACATATGATATTACACTAATATCACATGTGATATCACATGTGAATATCATATGTGATTTAACACTAATATCACATGTGGTATTACATATCATATGTGATTTAACACTAATATCAAATGTGATAGCTAAATTAGTGTTTAATCACATATGATTTTTCATGCAAATCTCAGATTCGAGAAAAAAAAAGGACGAAAAGGGTGAAAAAACAATTTTTTTTTTTCAAAAGTATATCAAAATTCCCTTATAGAAGATAATTAAATCTTGTCGCGATAGTGTAATTATTTTCGCTAACGATTAACGGTTTAAGAGATATTTAAATTATAAAAATAAGTGAAATAATAAAATGTTTTTAATCAACTAGTGATTTATTTTAAATGGAGGTTGGGGATGAGTCTATTGGTATATGAGAAAAGTTTGGTATCTAAAATAACTTTCATATAGGAAGGTTATTTTACATACAAATTTTTTCTTACATATCTGAGGACTTATCCTCACATTCCATCTAAAAAGAAATCAATGGTTAAGATTAAAAACATTTTTTCACATATTTTTATAATTTAAATATCTTTAAACATTAATCATTAAGCTAAAATAATTACACCATCGCGACGAAGATTTAATTATCTTCCATGACGACACACTTTGATATACTTCGAAAAGAAAAAATCGTTTTTTCAAATCGAGATTTGCATTAAAAATCACATGTGATTCAACACTAATTTAAATATCACATGTGATATTAATGTTAAATCACATGTGATATGTAATATCATATGTGATATTAGTGTTAAATCACATGGGATATTCACATGTGATATGTAATATCATATGTGATATTAGTGTAATATCATATGTGATCTAATATCACATGTGATATTCAAATTAGTGTTTAATCACACGTGATTTTTTCGTGCAAATTTTAGTAACAAAAAATGTAAAAACGTGAAAACACGATTTTATTTTTGTCGGTATATCAAAGTCTTTTATCTAAAGAAAGATAATTAAATACTTGTTGAAGGTATATTTTTTTCGCTTAACGGTTTGAAATATAAGTTTTTTAAATTGTTGGGATTAATCTTATTCATTAGATCAAATACAAATGGTACGAAGATGGAAGGTGTAGCTTGATCCGTTAGTATCTAAAAAATGTTTTGTCATTGTTAAACAGTAGAGAAAAGAAGGGAGTAATAAAACATGGGGTTTGATACTCATACTATTTTTTCTTATATTTACACATTGTACAACACTCTAATGCAACACTAATCAACAACACCCATAAAACATCCTCATTCATCGTCGAGCATCGTTTTTTACTACTTAGTCTTTGCTATCTTTTACATTTTCGATTGCCATATTTTTCGCTTAAGTTTTTCAATTAATCACGTATAATTTTATCCGAGCCCTTCTATTTTCGGATCACTAGATATGTAATTACATGGTTTTTACTTTGAGGGTATGTATAGATATCATAATTAATCTGCATATATTGTTTGTGAATCTTTAACTATAATTAGTCAATAGTCCTTATGTGTTACTATTGTTATTGATTTTGTGATCAAATGAGTAAAATTGTGATTGTAATTATTATTTTTTGAGTTTGCATTTCATGTCGTTGAACGCTTAGGAAGAAAATGAAACCATGCTTGTCGAGTTACAAGGTAATCTACGTTCCTATTGATCAAATGGAAGTGAGTCGTACCAATAGAAAACATTAGCTCCCGTCGCTCGTCAAACATGTCATTGAAGAGGGAATCGGTGACTACTACGTACATGGAGGGAGATGACAATGACGAGAGAGTTTAGGAGATGAGGAGATGGTTGCTATGACTACTTTGAGCCGGAGTTTACCGAGTCCATTTAATTCACCGGTATGTTTTTAGGATAAACACAATTAGTTTCACATTTACTTAGTTTGTTAAATAACTTTTGAAACTACGACACTCAAGTAAAAAACTCCTCTCTTATGTTGTTATCAAATTAATTGGAAATTTAATTTATAGTGATTTGTCCAGGTATATAGGTCTCAGAATCCAAATCTAACTCAGAATCCTACATGAGGTTTAATACATAAACCCTTGTGTATTGATTTTGACATCATGAACACTTATAAAAGCAGTTTTATTTACTATATAGGAAATATTTCAATTCACGCTGCAATTAGTATGTTTATGTTTAAACTGTGGGTTAAAAACTGTTTAATTTAGCATATGTAATTAGGATTAGATTCTATTTGCATACGTTTACAGAATAGGTGGTCAAGTATGTCAATAATGTGTGTCGTTAAGCTGTTAAACATCTATTGTATTGCTTAAATTAAATGTATATTTTACGCATGAAAGTAACTTATTTTAGTCGCACACCGAAAATGCAGTATTAAGTGAATTACAAATAAGATTGAGAGACTACTTCATGAAAGTAACTCACAAAATTCCGTGTTTTGTGACATGAAAAGAGAATGACAATCAAATTTACAAAAGAATCAAATTATATCTTAATCAACACACGACATACAAACTACATTCTGTTTTGATATCAGAAACCTAGCCGCAACCCGCTTACCCGCGTTGTGTTTTATAAGAGCTATAGCCCGCAAATCATCATTCAAAGTAGATAGGTATGTTATTGGTACTTGGTGTTATGCCATGTAGGTAACCTCTGGTTAACCAAAGGCCATTATATGCACGTTTTTATCGATCATATATAAACATGGGTCATTTGAGTTGTTAAAGGGAGAATACAGTCAGTTATGTAAGGTTTAAATTATGTGAGTTAATAGGATACGGTCATGACCATACATGCCTCGTTGGTGCATCAAGGAGACCTTATCTTGATATAATTTGTTTTGGAAACAAAAGAACATTGAGATACAAAACCGCTTTTCAAGAATTAATATCCGTAGCAGAAAACAAGTATCAGTAATGTGTAACCAACCATGTTCGTGTGAGTTACAATGTACAACACTCTAAAATTTTACAGCTTTACATCCGCAACACGTCATTTACACGATTTGCTATCTAGAAGAAGTAGCTAGGCCTCTCTGCGGTAATGTGAACAGAGTGAAATAGAGTTAGTCAATAGATGGGAATTACAATAGAACCTCAGAAGCAATAATAAGTACGAATGTATATTGGTACTAATGTAGCTCCACAATCAGAATTGGTATGTCAATTACATCCCCATTTAATAAGAAATAATGAATCTCCATTATATTCAGTTCACCAGATAATATATTGAAATAACCTAAATTTACGTTGTAACAGTTAGTAGACTGAGATACCTGTTCAAATATCTGCCAAAAGTCAGAAAATCCAAGTTTCTTGAAACTATATCCTCCTGTATTCTCCTGAACATCAAAGCCAGAAATACACATGAAAATAAAAGAATTTGTATCCATATGGAGAAAACAATATCTGCATATATAGGATCCCCAACCCCAAAAATTGATTTCATATAAATATATTGACATAACCCCAAACAAATGTACATTCCATGAAACTAAAAAAAAAAATCTCCTTGCTTGCAGAAGCAACTCCCACCCAAAATTTAAAAATGTACCTTTTAGCCATTGGAGGAATGCTGGTCACCAGGAAAGTAAGGCTCATTTCTGAAGGGTGGAGGCGAAGGGATGGAGAGTTGGTGCAGTGGATCCTGGAGTCGAACTCCTGAGTTCCCGATTTGATGTCCATAATTTCCCAAAGAGTCTGTGAGGTTTTGAAAACATAATAAATAAAACAAATTAGAATAAACAGATGCCAAATAAAAGAGGCAGGGTGGCCACTGGCTTGGGTGGGGGCCTTTGTTTTCGGCTATACTCACATGCCCAAGTTGACTGGGGGCCTTTGTCGGTAGCAAACAGGGTGGGAATAGAGGCAACAAAATACTATAAGATGAGAATTATACTGTTTGTGGTATAAATGGTTTGTTGAAATAAGGTGTTGCATGTGTCCTGGGAATAATTAAGTACAAATAATAACCTGTTTTTGAGATATAAATACCAAAGTGGAAAGCAGCTCACTTGTATTGTTATTGACTGGAATCATCTCATTATTCATTCCTCGCATCATTCCATCATTCGGGTTCTGAGCCAACAAATTAATAAATGGATCACCATAAGCATGTCCCATACGCAATCGTTCACAGTTAGCACAGCCAGGGTCCAGTAAATTTGTTGGAACAAAGTATGCTGAAAGATTACATGGGAGTGGGGTCCAAATAATGATTTAAAAAAAAAAATAAGACCCATATTTAAGGAAAAAGTTCTAAAGTAGAAAGAAGCTTACTTGGAATCTTATCAGTTGGATTAATCCCGTTATGCATTCCTAGAATCACACCACCATCCGTGTTCTGAACCCACATCGTATTATATGGATAATCAAAAACAGGTGGTATCCCACTATTTGGTATGTGAGCTAACAACATATTGGAAGGATAAGCATGTGGCCTTTCCCAGTGTGCAGATGGTCCAGAATTATTAAAACCAGTTTGTGGTAAAACTCTTGGAACAGGATGCTGAACTTGATGCACTGCAAGCATACATAATAAGTATAAATGTATAACATAGTAAACCATTTTTCAGGATGAGACCAAACTGAAAAGTAGCTTACTTTGTGGTATATGAGATTCAGGTGCATAAGCGACTTGATTTGGGTTCTGATCTAACAACAAATTGGACGAATGATCAAAAGCAGACGTATTATAAGTATATTGCATCCCTGAGTGTTGAGATGATCCAGTGTTAAATGTTGGAACAGGATGCTGCACTTGATGCACTGAAAGCATACATAATAAGTAAATAGAGCTAAGCACTTTTCAGGAAGATATTAAAGCGGAAGCCAACTTACTTTGTTGCATATGAGTTCCATTAGACATAGCCACTTCATCTCCATGCTTCAACTGATCCATTACTGCAGCTTGTTTTTCAAGCAAATGATTAAACCTTTTTATTTGCCTACACAATATTAACCTCGGATAATATGCCTTGAAGTATTCTTGATTTTCTTCTTCAAGACGCTTCCAAACTGAGAGAAAGACATTAACAGACATTTTATCATGTTGTAGGAAATAAAACTATGTTGTATTCGTTATAAAATTATAGAGTTTAGCGTACGACTACCATATAATTAGTACATGTTAAACAAGTAAGAAAAACAAACTGTGTCATGCTAAAGAGACATAAACGAATTGCATACCTGTAACATAAACGAATTGCATACCTGTATTTGTAAAGTTGGGCTCTATCTTTCGATATTGATAAAGGATATCCATGACCTCCTTCCTGGTCATGTAACGCAGTAGACATTGTTCTATCATAATTTTTACCTGAATTTAGTCATACAACAAAAATAATGATTTCAAATAACACATACTATGGCAGAGGAAAAAGTTTTAGTTTTGCTAGTACGCCCATTAACAAGTCTATATCAAAATGTTGTTGATCTTTAGTCAATATCAACAATACCAGTATCATCTGTTTTGACCAATAAAATCAACTATGTTGCTTTTTGTTTGAGAAATTATTTGATTGACTAAACTAAGAATCATGTAAATCAATAACCTACAACACTTGACTACAAGCCAGCCTTACCCTTTGTACCTCTTCAAAAGTTACTCTTTTGCTCTCTTTAGCAGACATTGTAAACAAAATGCTCCACGTAAAATTGCTACAAATGTTGTTCAACAAAAGATAGATTCAAAAGTTCAGTCAATCAATAAGAATGTTGCAAAATGCATCGGTCGGGTTGGCTAATGGATCAAAATAGTGCAGACGGATAAAATGGATCATTTCAGGTTGGGTTAACAACCCTAAAATCCAAACACATTTATATTGATATCATTACACATATTTTTATTAGTACAATAATCCATTTTCTAAAAATCTAATACACTAACAATTTAAGACCGGTTGCCATAAAACTCAAATTGACTTGTTTCCGACTAAATGGGTTATGCATCAGTGACATCACAACAGGTTGTTTAGAGAACATACGAGTCCTGAACTCACACAATCAGAAATCTCCCTACCTTCCCAAACAAGTCTCATATGATAAGTTTATCAAATTTATGAGTCCAAGGTCGAGTTTCCCAAAATCTTAATTACCGAAAAATTGTCACGTCAGTATGAATTCGTAGTATTAAAACCACTCTAAGGGAAATTTCGTTACATGTAAACTCCTTGAGGCTCGAATATATTTTTTTTAAGCATGTTAAGAGTGTTTACGCGAAAATACTTAATTTAGTCACAGATATTCATATCAGTTAGGCAGTTTGGATAAGAATTCCAAACACGATAAACTGCTTATCTTTGTTTTCAAACGCAGCGAAATTTATGCAGAAATACCAAGCCTGTTAATGTTCAATCAACCGCAGCACTTTTTATCATGGTTATTTATCAACATTTGTATGAATCCTAATAAATTCTTCACCGATATTACAAACATACATGAACCTACACGAAATTAGGCTAATCAAGATTCAAACAAGATATCTCTATGCGTGCACCTCTCCTAAATTCAAAGATAATAACAAACAATATTTACACCAGACATCACTCCAAATCAGCCTCATAAACATAAATAACCAGACAATACATTCAGAAACTTACCAATCAAAAACAAGATAAGCATATAATCAATAGATAACTTACATTACATTCATAAAGATGATAAACGATTAACAATATGAATTACAAACATTGTTCCACATCAGTCAAATAAGCATAATGAACTACACATTATATTATAAACTGGTAAACTAATCTAGATAATCTTATTCTTCTACGCCATTTCGAAAAAATATGCATTAATTCTGCGAGACTTACTCCTATTGCAGTTGTTCTAAGTCGAAACTATCGGTTAGTACTGTACGTAGAGATATTGCCAGAAATCAAGAATTGAATAGCTAATGTTTAAACTTCAGAGAGGAGTATCTGATAGTTAGTTTAGTTAGTTATATAGTTTGATCATTTGTGTCAAACAGGTCCTTTCACTTTCTACTTTCATTTATTTACCCCCATTTATGAACATTATCTATCTATCTATACTACTTTATAATGCATTTAAGCCTTCTAAAATTAGAAGACTTAAAAATTCAGATTTTTTTACTTGCTTATTATGGAAAGAGTTTTTCTAACCAAAAATTAAGATAAGGAGCTCCAATCATGAGATGACATGTGTCACTCTTAACAAACTCAAAGCCTAACTTCTAACAAACTCCAAATCTAACTCCTAACCACTAAAAATTAAGATAAAGAGCTCCAATTATAAAATGAAATGTGTCTTTCTCAACTAAAAATTCATCTTTATTTTTAAATTAAAATATCTTTTTATCTACTTATTTTTTTTATAATCTAATTTCACCATATTTTCTAAAATTTTATGCTCTTTAATTCAACATCCATTTTGATATATTTTTATAAGTTTTTAGTTTTTATATTTTTAATTGGTTTATTTTATTTTAATTCAAATTTTTACAACTTTAACCTTTATTTAATTTATTTCAATCAATATAATCTTGATTCGTCAAAATCATATACTTTTGGGGTAGTGTTTGACGCGTAAGAGATTGCGGGGGTATTTCTATATGGAATAATGGTGTCGCGGAAAGCTACGGAAAAGTTACTGTAACCCAAACAAACACTTACAACTAACACATATACATTCGAAGTGTTGTGAAACGAATTCACTAAACGGTAAGCAAACACATATAACTATACTTATCGCCGCATTGCGCGGCGGCACCCATTAGTAGCAAATAAACGTTGTTTAAAAAGCAAGAAACAATTATCATTTAGAGTTAATTGCATTTTGGTCCTTGTGGTTTGGCAAATTGCGAGTTTAGTTCCCAAAACTTTGTAAGTGCAGCGATAGTCCTTATTTTAAAATTTGGATTGCATTTTTGGTCCCTGGATAAAGTGAAATGACCAAAATACCTTTTGTCTTCTTCAGAAAAAGACAGGGGTAATTTGGTCATTTCACACCGATAAGGACCAAAAATGCAACCCAAACTTCAAAATGAGGACTATCGTTGCACTTTCAAAATTTTGGAGACCAAACCTGCAATTTGGCCAAACCACAAAGACCAAAAATGCAATTTCCTATATTTATAATATAACTATATTTATCGTCGCCGCTTTGCGCGGGTATCCAAATAAACGTTGTTTAAAAAGCAAGAAACAATTATCATTTTTATAAGGGTGTTTATACACACACCATTTTTTTAACACATACACCACATCGCATAACACTGTAATGCACATTATATAACATTATAATGCACAAATGTGGTGATGTATAAAAAAATGGTGTGAATATCAACACCCTTTTATAACCGTCGATTAAATACGTCTGTTTTGAACTATTTTTAAACGTTGCGATAAGTTTAATTTTTATAATTTGTTCGTTGCTTATTGTGGTCTTAGCACTAGTATAAAAGATAATCCACATGATGAATGGAACTTGCAAAATTAAATGCTACAAAATATTTTAAGAACAAATATTCTGATTACTTCAAACATTAAAAATAGTTAAAAATAAATATTCTAAATTTTGGAATGACACTTCACTTGCTTGTCATCATCACATACAAAATCTTTAAAAACTTTTGCTGCAAAACAGCTGAGATTGCACTTTTCCTAGCTATTTTGGAAGCTAGTTAAAATGTTGTAAATCTTTTGGATTGAGCTTGTATGTTAAACATAAACATAAGCATTCAATTTGCAATTTGTTTTGCTATTAATTGTTCGTGCAAATGTACAAAAAAGTCACTAAAGTTTGGGAAAGTTGTCCTAAGTCACTATAGTTTAAAAGTTGTCATTCGAGTTCTTTATACTACACGGGTTTGTCAAACGTGTCATTGAACATTTTAAAACATGTTTCTTAGCTCACTCCCAAGGTGGGCAACCGGTTGAGATACCATTTTGGTGTCCACGTGGACTGCCAAATATACACATCATCTTCATCTTGCCACATTGGAAAACCACTAAGATAATATCTTATAAAAACCACCCTACCTAAAACATACCCAATTATCCATTCCAAAATTAGGGTTCTAAACCCAAAACATTAAATCGGTTCCCCTTTCTTGCAACAATTCAATGGCGCACATTTGTGGGTGTGGTGAAATAGCAAGGTGTAGAACCTTTTGGACCCAAATGAACCCTGGAAGAAGATTTCTTGGTTGCCCTAATTTCTTAGATCCAACAAGAAATTGCAACTATTTCAGATGGGTTGATGCGCCATTACCAAATCGTTGGTATCAAGCAACCATGTATCAGATCCATGTTAATTTGGTGAATGCGCAAGATGAAGTTATTCAAGCCAACAATCAAAACTCTATAACTGCATTATACAATAGGGATTTGATTGTGGTTATTGTTGGGATGCTTCTGATTAGGTTGTTTTAGGTGTTATGGTATTTTCTAAGTGATGTCTCTTATTAGGTTAGTTTAGGCAGTTTAGGTTAGTATGGTTATTGTAAGAGTATGGTATTTTGTGGTAGATGATGTACCTACTGGATGTTTGTAACAATGGGGTTTTAATGAATTAATGTAGTTAAATGTTCTATCTTTGTTTACATGTGTTTGTGTTTGAAGTTAAATGGATTGTGCATATAAATTGCACAATATAAACTGCAAGTGCATACATAAACTGCACAACATAAACCACAAATGAAAACTACAAATGATAACTACAAGTGCATACATAAACTACAAATGCATTCAAACTGCATACATCATAAACTGCAAATGTTTGTGCAGATATAAACTGCACTATTCAGTTGCATAGGTTAAGTACATACAAAAGATGGGGCAGATTTGAACTGCAAATGGCTGATATACATCCTAAAGTTTAACTTCCTACTAGATTAGTTCTAATGGCTGATATACAAAAGTGTCAAACTACTGGCTAGCCATGTTAAGGTCAATCCTACAATCTAGTCAAGTGAGATTGCATCATCTTCATTTAATCCTGGCCCAGGTGATGGTGGCCTGTTGAAGATGATCTGTTTGATCCTTTCTGATTGCCTTCTCTCCACAACAGCTCATGATGATCCATCGGTTGTCTTTTCTTGTGAGCACCATCTTCCTTTGATATTCGCATTCCTCCTCACTAGTGGTTCTAGCACGGCTCTTGCTCCACAACAGCTCGGTCTTTCAAAGATGGATTCTAACATCTAATACCAATTGGCCAGGTGCGAGAATACCCATAGTATTCTCGCAAAAGTTTTACATTAATTAACATAATGAATAATCGACATACATAAACATAATGTAAAAGATTTAAAGTACTTACTCCTAACATTGGCTCTCCGTCAACGGATCCCAAGAAAGACCAAACCCTATAGGTTTTATTCCACCAGATACATATTAGCTTTTGATCCATCTCCTTCCTCTCATTCTAACAACTTTCCCATTTATGGTCCTAAGCCTCCTATTGCTAACACCTTGTTCACTACTTGCAGCTTCACTTGATGGTATTCCTACACTACCACCCATTGTTCTAACACCGGCACCCCTCATTAGTACACCCCTACCCCTACCTCTGATTCTTACACCAATAAAAAGTGTGATATTGTTGTTACCTTTTTTAGACCCTAAATTTAATGATTGGGTTGGTGATGCCATCTGAAAGAAGAAAAACCAATAAAAAATGTTAATTTAAAAAAACCCTAAATTTACACCCAAAAACCTAATTTTCCTTGTGTTGAAACAGATAAGTAATTAAGTAATCTGATATTGTTGTTACCTTTTTGTAGAAGATGACAACGCTAATAAATCTTTATTTGATTGAAGAAAACCCTAATTACACAATCATTATTAAATTAGGGTTAGGGATCTATGTGAAAGTTGGGGAAGTGTGTGAAATGTTTGGGATTAATAAACAAACGTGGTGGGAAGTGATATGGATATAAGCGGGTATTAAAAAAGCGGAAATGAAATATTAATGACACGTAGGAAATCTTACCGGTATTTGTAGGTTAACAAAAACATAGTAATAAATAAACCCGGTCACACAAAGTGTAATGAACTCGAACGACAACTTTTAAACTATAAATGACTTAGACAACTTTCCATAAACTTTAGTGACTTTTTTGATAATAACCCAAATATTTATATTTGAAATTTGTAGTTTACTAAAAGAAAATAGCAAGCTACGTTGACATCATGAAATTCAAATCAGATTCTTTACACACGACCGGATTTCAGTCCGGTTTATGATCGACCAGGCTAAGACCCGACCTGAACCAAGACACACCTGCAACAAACCGGCTTGATCTTTGGTGCTGGTCCAGTCTTCGGTCTAGTTTTTGGAGAAATTCAGATTAACGCTCTAGTCAGGTTTTGGCGCCGTACAGTCTCCGGTCTGGTTTTCTACCCATGCTAGACTGTATGCTCAACATTTTCAATTCCAAATGTCGTATTACTATATACATCCTGATTACCAATTGCAACTGGTGGTCTATGACTATATGCAACTCCAAGAACACAGTCCTTAAAAGTTAACCCGTAAATAAGGGGTGTTTAGGAATTGAGGGTTATTTAGGTAGCGAGTCATTTACAGCAATATACAATTAAAAAAAAAAAAAAAAAAAAAAATGACTACTACTTATACCCGCTAAAAGTTAGAGACTACTGCAGTACTGCACTTACATAGAACAGTGACAAATGTGAGTTTACAAGTAGGAGTATCAAACTTACTGAATACGTAGTATAATTTAGTAACTTCAAGTCTTCATATTTCTAACCAAGTATTACATGGAAATAAGTCAAATAAATCACAATTTTCTACCCAAATCAACATTTAACACAAAACTGCTCATTTCCATTATACTTTGTGTATCAAATTTAGGAGAAAAAATAAAATAAACAAACTAATAAAACAAATTTACAAGATGCCTTTAGCTTTTCCCAGGTTTCGTCGTCTTTGTTCTAATTGCTGTCCTCCAGATTTCCTCCTATACCACAAATGAACAACACATGAATACATCTAATCACGTTTTTCGGATTTGTAAGAATGAACAAATTTATGGATGGGAGGTACACATATTATTTCTTGTCCACAATCGTTAAGTTTGTATAGTGTAGCGTAATGTTTTAATTTTGTAAATATATATCGTATCAAGCACAAGCATTAGGAATTTAGGATATTTAGCCTTTCGAACATTAGTCTGCAAATGCTTTAGATCAGAAAAATAAGCATATAATAGTATCAAGATTGACGGACATGGGTCAACAATGACATACAAGATTAGCACTGGTTTCATCCTCAAGCTTACTCGAGTCTATAGTTCCATGAGACAAGGATTAGGCAATGCTGATGTCAATTATGAGTTATGACTCCATTACATATGAGCAGGGCCATTTGGATTACATGTCATCTCTAACGGGTCAAACGGGTATAAACAATTAGCCTGGTAGAAATGGGCCACAAGCTGTTTTAAGGGTCAGCCAAACTGCAGCTCATGAACCCTCAGAAACCATTTTGCTAACAAGATTTTATATAATAATTAAAATGGTTATCATTAAAAGATCATATTCATTTTCGGATCGACCCTACACCACCCTTACAAAATACTATTATGTTTACTGGAACATGTTAGTATGTTACCCAACCCACCCCACCCCACCCCACACGCATATTTTGCCATCTCTGGAAATTGGCACTGCATGACTTATCAAAGATTGCGCATCCACAAAGCAAATCATTGTTACTTTGTTAATTTCAGAAAATAGAACTCATGAATAATGCATTATAACATTTTCAAAGCAAACTAAAGAATAACTGAATAATTCTAACCTGATCAACAAGTATTGATACCATCCTTGCAGTCACTGGTCAAGTTGTAAAATGTTTCAACTTGTGTCTTTGCCCTGTAAAGCACCTCAGTATCCACTGCAACTCGCATATACCCATCAAACTCAACAGGCTTACCATTCAGAACAGTTGTTTCATTGTACCATTCACTTGTATTTCCCCATAATTCCTTATAATCATCAAGCAAATGAACCTTGTAATGAGACCTTAACCTATCAAAATAATTATAAACGGCTCATTTGTGGCAACATAAAGATTCCGCCAAGGCTGAATAACCCCTTGAAGCTTTGTAACCAAATTGTCGGGTGATGTATCATCATCAAGGTGGGGCCACAACTCTTTATTTTGTGCCTTTTCTCCTCGAACGACATGAACCGCATCAAAATCCCAATCCATTTGACCACTGATCTCAGAAACTATATTCATAAGTCTTTTCGACTTCCATAATGCTTCCATGGTCTCTGAACATAATTTGCTGCTTTACTTTCACAAACCCGTACCAATAGTTCTCAGGCTCGGGTGTGTCAAACTGCCTCAAATAATTGTGCTCCTATCTTTCTTTAACTGCATTGGTGTGACTTTATAAGTCGGAACCTTTCTCACTGGAATTTTCCTTTTATGATTCTTCTCCCATCGCTTCCAATCTTTAAGAAACTCCGCTTCTTCAACTATTGAAGCCGTTTCCTTCAAATGCTCAAAATCAAAGTAAAATCTGAAGTCTTTTCCTTCTTCATCCTTTTACTTGTAGTATAAGTCAAGCCAAACAAACACTCAAATCCATAACAAAAGTACGGTTCAAATACTGAGCCTCGCCAAGAGCACACAAGAAGCTCCAAATATAATGATTCATATTCTTACAATAATCCCCACCACGCGAATAATACAAATACTTCCCATTCCTAAAAACCGGATCCGAACCCAATACCGGGATCGTATCATTGATCTCATCGTCACGATAAGATGGTGATACCTTAACCCTCTCGCCACTTCTAGTACTGTTAAACCTACTTCTAGGACGCCAGTGCATTAATACCTGAATGCCACCCTTTGCATTCACTATCTTATAACCACAATCATCCGTATACCCGATCTTAAACCTCCTAAAATCCCTATACCTCCTCCACGACTTCTCCTTCCTATTCCTAAACCTCCACGACACATCACACTCATTCGGATTCACCCCATCAACCGGCATTTGATACTCTAGAAACACAATCCCTTTAAAATGTTTCAAATTAAACTTCTTAATGGCCATCAAAACCCCACGGTCCGAACAATTCACTAACCGCGAATCATCACACCCTACACTCACACTCACATTCTCACTCTTCTCTCCCAATCCAAAACTCGTCTCATCGTTTCTTACATCACTAGCCTCCACATCAGCCTCAGAAGGGGCTGCAGCTGGACCAGCACTAACCATACCAACATCCTCTCCGGTTTTCAAAACCGAAGTATCGATCATAAAAGTGGCATTTTCGACATTAGTAAAGACCCTAGTTAAGGCTCTAGATGACTCCCATGGATCAGGAGGTTGGTAGTAATAGCAATAACAGTAATCACAAGTACAGTAAATACAAATACAGAAAAACATACATTGCTTATAAGTTTTATAAGGTTTTGACCTATTGGATCTGTTCCTGAATTGGGTTCTTTCATGTTGTTACTAAACTTTAAAACCCTTAATTTATGTAATATAAAGATTCAGGATAAGTATAATTGAGTATATGATATGATGAAATATAAGTGTTTGGTTACCTTGGATCTGAAGTGGATCTAATGTAAGATGATCAGTGTGTGTGTGTGGAGACAAAGATACTACACCGACTGGATGAGTTGAAAACATAACAAGGAAGCTAACTTAACAATGACAAAAGTCAAAGTAAGTGGTAAAAAAAAAGTTGCTAACTTAATCTGGGTCGATCTTGTCACATCAGCTTTTTTTTTCTCACGACTTGACGACGATTTAGTTGACACAGTGGTGACCTGAGATTCTTTTTTTTAATTCAAATACTTTTAAAAACAAAATTAAACTTAATTAATAAAAATACTTAACATTACAACAATAATTTAAAACTTAAACTAATAAAACGTAGACGTTACAATACTTATTAAAAACAGAAACTAATAATCTAAGTTGTAATGTTCTTTGATTGTTGTCTTAAGTTGTTGAAGTTCTTGTAGTTGTCATACGGGCATAGTTGGGTCGAGGGGTGTGTTGTAGAAAATTAAATCTTGCGTCAGGTTTGATTGTCTTTGTCAATGCTGCCGACGTTGAGCTCAAGTTTCTCCTTTTGAACTCCTCGGCTCGCCTTGCCTCCTGCAAGCTCCAACTCTTTGCTTCAACTTTATGTATTCCTCTTCCATATTCTTGTTTTTTCCTTACTTGAATGCTTGAACTTGAAAAAGTTCTTGGCCATCGTAGTAACAAATGATGTTGGTGGCTCGAGTGCTTTCTTCTTGGTTGCGTCACGACCTTTTGGCCGTGATTCTCGAGTCTCGTCCTCTTCAAAATCATCCACGTCTTGGGGATTAAAGGACCTTTGTTGACCAGGGTGGTTTCAAGTCTTAGTTTCTTCCGACTATTCGGTGAAAGCGAGGCATCTCAACAGCTTTCCAAGCGAATGCTTCCTCAAAACTTTCCAACACTCCTTCAACGTAAACTCATGCTTGTGAATCACACGGTATTCGTTACAAGCCTTTTCATAGTCGTCTTCGTCATTCTCACCGCTTCCGTGATTCTTCTTGATATTATCCATAATTGCACAAAAGAAACCAACCCTAGAACGAATCCTACCCTTCCATTTGGTCGTTATGGAGTCATAGGTTCTTGTTGAACCAGTTTCTTTTTCAAAGTACGATATCACCTTATTCCAAAACCCATTCCGGTTGATAGCGTTCCCTCTAGCCGAATTTTCCGACACATGTATCCAAGCTTTACAAAGTGCGACCTCTTCCTCTTTTGTCCATGATTCGGCCTTTTTGTTTGCAACATTCTTGCCCTTCTCCTTTGTAGCCCGTTTTGAACCCTTCTTTGATTTGACGGGTGAAATATGGACGATTGACGTAAAATAGGTTTTGATTTTGGTTGGGTTGTGGTAGTCGTGTTTCATATTCAAAATCGGTGCTCGAAAACGAATACCCCGATTTTGTATTGGTGTTACACCGGTTAATTCAAACGGTGGATTCGGTGAGAAATTCAAGTTCGGGAATTTTGGGGAAGTCGGGATCATCGGTTTTTTGATATGGGAGTCTTTCTTTGTGACATGATGAATATTGATGAGAAGTTGTTTGAATTGTATTTGAAATTGTGTGTTTAAAAATGTGTTTGAGGTTGGTATTTATAATGTTGTAAAAGTGGTAAAGTTTTTAATTTTTTTTTTATCCAAACGGTTGGATTTTGTACACTTTTTGTTGCTTTTAATTCGGTCGAGTAGCCAAACTAGTTCGTGCCTTCCTCCCTCTCAACCGAACACCCCATAATGGGGCAACCGGTGGTAACCGGTACTCAACCAAGTGGTTTCACCTCCCCACTGTGAGTAGCCTAAAGGGTCGAATTATAAAAATAGACATTTGGGTGTCATAGTGGTCGTATAGTGTCACGTTTCCCCAGCCACATCATGGAGCAAAATGTTTGCTGGAAACGATCCAGTAAAATAAATAAATAAAACTCAAAGGAGTAGAATTTGTAACCACTCATTTTATTAAATAAAAGAGAAATTTATGTTGAGGTGTGAAGACTAATTTAGGCTCTAAACAGAAGCCCACAAAGGTTCTGATATTAATCTGATACAGTGTAATAGATGTAGGACTTTATTCATGCAGAAGATGCTTTGGATCCTACTCTTAAGTAGAGCAGAAAAAGATTGACAAAGGCTCCGAGATATAGCTCCGACAGGTGGTCAGAGGCTTTCGGGCTCCGATGTTAATCTGATATTGCGTAACAGATGTAGGACTCTATTTATGCAGAAGCTTTTTGGGATCCTACTCTTGAGTAGAGCAAAAAAAGATTGACGAAGGCTCCGGGATATAGCTCCAATAGGTGGTCAGAGGCTCCCTCCACGCTAGGTAGAAAGAACATGGACTTGCCCCATATTTATATTTAGTTAGTTCGGACTTTAAGATGCAATCTTTGGAAGCAAGTTAGGATTAGGGTTTCCATATTTAATACCCTCTCATTGTAATTGTAAAGTTGTATCTCTTGAGTGTGTGAGTACATCAATAATAAATCTCTCTAGTTCGACCCCGTGAACTGCTACGACTTCTCTAGTCGTAGATATCACGTTATATCAAGTGTAAAGGGATGAAAACATGTCAAAACGGACAAAAACGTGCAAAAACGAACAAAAACGTGTAAAAACGGATGAAAACGTGTAAAAACAAATGAAAACATGCAAAAACAAACGAAAACGTGTAAAAACGGATGAAAACGTGTGAAAACGGATGAAAACGTGTAAAAACAAATGAAAACATGCAAAAACAAACGAAAACATGTAAAAATAAACGAAAAAACGTGGAAAATCGAACGAAAACGTGTAAAAACGAGCGAAAACTTGCAAAAACGAAGGAAAACGTGTAAAAACGGACGAGAACATGTAACAACGGACGAAAACGTGCAAAACGGACGAAAACGTGTAACAACATACGAAAACTGCAAAACGGAAGAAAACGTGCAAAAACGAACGAAAACGTGAAAAGACGAACGAAAATGTGTAAAAAAGAACGAAAACGAAAACATGTAAAACTGGATGAAAACGTACAAAAACGGACGCAAACGTGTAAAAACGAGCGAAAACGTGTAAAAACGGACAAAAACGTGTAAAAACGTGCAAAAAATAATGAAAACTAAAAACGTGCAAAAACGAATGAAAACGTGTAAAAACGGGCGAAACGTGGAAAAAAATGAAAACATGAAAAAACGAACGAAAACATGCAAAAACGAACGTATACGTTTTAAACCAAACGAAAACGTGTAAAAACTGACGAAAACGTGCAAAAACGGACGAAAACGTGAAAAAACGGACAAAAATGTGTCAAAACGGAGGAAACGTGCAATAACGGCCGAAAACGTGTAACAACGGCTGAAAACGTGTAAAAACAGACGAAAACGTGTAAAAATGGCAAAAACGTGCAAAAACGAATGAATGCGTATAAAAACAGATGAAAACGTACAAAAAACGGACGAAAACGTGTAAAAAAGGACGAAAACGTGCAAAAACTAACGAAAACGTGTAAAAACAGACGAAAACGTGTATAAACGAACGAAAACATAAGAATTTTTTTTAAAGTTATTTACTAACAGCCATTAGAATAAAGGACTAACGATGCAAGTGTATGTGAAGAAAACAAGGGTATTGTAGGTTGCCAAATATGTAAACTAACACAAGTATTCTAGTGCGAGAAAGTCTAGAAAGAGAAAGAGATGAGAGAATTCATCATGAACATAGTAAGAGAAGTTTAGTATTACCAAATGAATCAACCAAGGCACAAGATTGCCATGACATAGTATTTATAGTGTCTTAGATTAGGGAAACGCCCCATGTAACATTTCTAGAACATTTACTAAGGCCCATGGGCTTACTACATAGACCTTAAGTTACACATACATATAAGCCCATAATTAAGAAAACCTATTACATAAATTAATGACCGACACTTTATAATGATTACACGTAATCCCAACAATCTCCCTCTAAGGGTTGGTCATCATGGTCTTCATTTTGTAGGTTGTCTGACGTCTTTTGTTCTTTGACATTCTTAGCTGATGACGTCTTAAATCTTTTCCATTCTTTGTTCTTTGTTCTTGTTGTTTTTGTTGTGATTATATGTGGTTGTCTACCTTTCATCAACGCCATAGTCTCTGGCGTCTTTACGTCTTTCTCCACCATGCTCATACTTCTTTTGACTTTGAATCTCCATATTTTTGTAATTCTCGAGTCTTTAAACTTTGTAGATTCTTTAATTTTGACGTAGAATCATTGTGAATTTTGTGTTGCTTTGAACTTTGGTGAGAACTTTCTTATGATATGTTGTTGGTATGAGCATGTAGAGATGGAGTGTTGTTGATGATAGTGGTGGTAGTGATGGTCTCTTTTGGAACTCCAGATCTCCAATCCTGCATGTAAACAGTTAGCAATAAAGTTCCCGACGTAAGAGTTCGGATATTTCGTACAAGTACATCCTAGATCGCTGGCATGTTCTTTGACGAATCTCAGATCGGATACTCGCTGTGAGCGACTAGAGTACACCGAGGTATCACTCCACGACTGCAGACCGTTTGAAACCACCGCAAACACTAAGCGTAACCCACAAGGGATTACCGAAGTGACCTGCTGTCAGGGCTATTTGATGTTGTCCATGGCAGGAGTTTCCATTCAATCACTGAGGATCACGTTTAGTAAATTCTCTCATAAATGTTTTGGCAGATTGCTAGGATCTGCGTAGGACTCTAAAATATGTCACTAGTGTTCTTATTGTTTGAACATCAAGTGAAGAAATGTTTAATGTTCCTAAGAGATCTTTTGATGAATCTCGTGGCTCTAGACTCTATTTGTGCATTTTATTTTTAGTAGTCGGAGACTGGAGCGGTGTCTCTTGTTTCAATATCAACACATCTCGTAGTGAGAGGTCGATAGATTATGCAGGGTTCCCCGTGAGAATGAAACAAGTCCTTTTAAGAGAACTTGAGTGGCTTAGAAGGTTAAGTGCAGTGCGTCATTGGGTCCATGACGTCTTTTTCTTCAATACCGGTGCCATCTTAGTGACAACCAGTAGCATATGAATTGAACCCGGTTACTGCCCTAAGTTGAACATACGGAGGGCTATTTCTTTTCACCTTTTTCTTTAACTTTTCTTTTTTAATTCTTCAATTCTTTCTTTCTCCTTTTCTCATATTCTCCTTTTTTCAATCATACCTAAGGACTTCTAGTACTAACTATGGGTATTGTCCTTTGGTAGATCCTCTGGCTCTGGCGAATCATAGGATGTATTTTCCTATTCTTAGTCACCTTATAACTCTATGACTATTCCTCTGTTGCCATAAAATCATTTTCCTTGAAAATCTTTCAAAGTGTTTATGATTATCAAACATATTTTGTTAACACTCTGAGAGTTTTGTATTTTCATAAATACTCCCCCTCCATATGTGCTTGTATTGTTTTAACTTAAATCTGCACAGTGAGGGTAGAGTTCGCACTTTTGAATTGATCGGCTCCTGATAGACAATTCCCCGCGAGACACGGTTACGTCGCTTAGTTAAAGAGTCATATTGTCAGCTTTTAGGGGACAACTAGCTCTAATAACTAACTTGAAGATGTTAACTCTCCTTGAAAAGGAGGTTGGACCTGTCAAGGTTCATGTCTACCAAGAGTTTCTCGAGTTGGTACATTCTACTTAGACAAGTCCTTTGCGAGACACGTTTACATCACTGGCTAGGCCAGCTTGAAATTATTACTCGCCCTGGACAAGTCTTTTCGATTACTGACATTTTAATGTTCGTCAATTCGTGGGTAAAATCTGAGTTGAGCACTTTCAAGATTCCATACAATTCACAACATATTTTTAATCACATATTTTTCTTTTCTCCCCCTAAAAAATGGCATATCGATGTTGTTTTTAAAGAAACGTTGATTAAAAATATGTCCATTTTGAGGTTTACGGGAAGAATTCAATAAGAACATTTGGTTTTGAACAAAGATGTTTTAAAATACTCCCCCTCAACAAGTAAAATAACTTTTTGAGGTTTTAAATACGAGAGAATACTTGTTCTTTTGAGCATAATTATGAAAAACATTTGAAAATTTGATTAATTCTACTCAAAAGTAAGAACCTTTCGCTCTTTATATTAGGATTGAGGCACTAAAGCGTACCTCATGGTTCTTTCTTTACAAGTACGGGTTGTACACTGAAATGTGTGCACAAACCATTATATACATACATATTATGAATATTGTTCTAGACTAGCTATAGTTACTACTTATTACAAATTATCCTAGTCTACGAATAATGTTCAACATTGACTATCAATTACAGATAACCATCACCCAAATCATTCTGGACGTGTAAAGTTGTGCAGTGGAAACTTTGGTCGTCCTCCCACGTAACTTTCCAATCTGCGCATTTTATATCTGTGTTTGAGAGTCCGCTCAATTTTGTTGATGAAGTTCCTAACATCCCGAGAATCTGCAGCATTCCACTTCTTCCTTTTGTCTGGAAAAAATATTTGATCTTTGAGGCGAACATCCAATCCATCTCGAACTTTCTTCAATGTAGCATCGCAGAACTTGTGGATTTCTTCAACCTATAAAGCAGTTGATGGAATTGTCATTCCTGTAGATGAATCCGAAGGCCGGTTTCTTCTTCAGTGTGTACTGTTCCTGATTGATATCTGGGAAGTGAAGTATTGGTTTGTTAAGTTGAGTTTCATCTGGTAGCTTTCAACTCCTAGTTGAAGATCCTCAACTTTGTTCTGTATGATGATATGGCGAATATAGATTAGAAGAGTTGTGATAAATGCATACTGCATATGGGTTGATAAGTGACGCATATTTCCTTAAACTTTGATTAAGAACATGTCTTCAATGTCGCTTAATGACAATTCCGGGAAATCATCTTCTTAAAATCCGTATTTTACCTCATCTTGTCTCTTGACCACAATTTTCTCCAGGAATGTATAGTCAAACTTTGCTTCTGCCTCTATTCACATGACGGCAACAGTTCTGAGGTTATTCATGACCACATTCTTTGTATTTCCTACTAGCTTGCTTTGGTAAAAGAGTTTACGACATTCCGGCCAGTGATGAATCCAGAGATGAGCATCTTTGTTGTATGACACTACTTTGCTCACGAACAGTTGTGTAGCGGATTCTTCAATGGCTGACTGAGTGTACCTAGCAGCTGGAATGAGATTCAGAGATGTAGTATACTTGCATTCAGCCTTGTGTCCATTTTGTAGAAATTCTAGATCATCGTTAAAGAAGAAGCGGTACGGAATCTTGGATTGATCAGTTTTTCCAATCACCGGAAGTGGCTTTGTCCAATCGGTGTAGTATAGAGTTTGTTGATCCACATTGAATTCGGGATTCAACCAGCTAATATCATTAGACAAGGCACGTATGATGTTCTCTAGATGATATTCAAGCTCTGCCGCACTTCCTGATCGGTCTTTTAACAAGTTGAAAGCATCGTTCTTCATTCTTCTGAGCTCTCTCTTTGTAAATTTTTTGATTTTGAGATCACGTTTGAATTTCTGGGCAAATTTCACTGTGCGACCATCCATTGGCTCTTCGTCTTCAGCAAGAGGAGGTTGAGCATTAACCATATCATCAAACCAGCCATACTTTGTCGTTGAGCCATCATCAAGCCAAGTGACAACATTTGGCTCTTTGCCCTTTTTTCTGCTTTTTGTTCTGGAAGGTGGAGACTTCTTGTAAGTTGTTGTGGTTTGTTGATGCTCTTCCTCAGTATATTGAAATGGTTCGTAGAACTCTGATGTTGTAGGACCTGAAGCTGAAGCCTTTGGAGGAACATTTGAAGTGGTTGTGGTGGAAGAAATAGTTGTCTTGTGCTATGAGGAAGAACCACTGACCGTTTTATGTTTCTTTCCTTGTGAGCTCATATCAGGATCTCGGTCGTCTCTTTTCCTCTTTTGCTTTTCGGCATCAGTTTTGCATTGAGGAGGGTTCTTGTGACGGAGAGTGTTCGAAAGAGAATCAAAGAAAGCCAATTCTTTAGGAGTCATGTTGTGTTGTGTATCAAATAACTTCTCAAATAATTTGAGGTGAAGTTCTTCAATGGTGAGATCCTTTTGTGTTGAAGTTACCGGGATAGTTTGAAGAGTGATAGGAGTTGAGGCAATGATATCTGAGACTAGTTGATTAATGATGGGTGTCAGATACTCCTTAATCTACTTTGTAGCGATAGCTGGTAAGTATTTCTTCAAGTATATGTCGGTATATCCCATGATGAGTTTTTTCATGTCTCCTTGAACGTCTCTTGCCATGAATTGATCTACTTGTTTTTTTTTGTTTGTAGAGCATTTATGTCTTTCGTCAATCCTTTGACTTGTTTGTAAAGAACTTCAAGCTGAGCTTGAACCTTGTTTTCTTTCTTCATACGAGCAATTCTCACAGCTTTCTTGACCTATTCTGATGCACGTGACATAAGCGTCCTTGTAGGCTTCTTGATTGATTTGATGGTGGTTTTAGATGTAGATCGTGTTGGTGGATGAGAAGATTGTGTTGAAGATTCTGGAATTGGTGGTTCCTTAGTAGTGTCCTTTTTATGATCCACCAATGATTCCTTTGGAGGAGAGGGTTCACGGAATAAGTGATCATATTCAGGGTTGTCATGAATGAACTTATCGGTTTCTTCCTTTTCTAAGCATTCCCTTTCTTCATCTTCTGCTACATTTCTTGCCAATCCATCTTCTACAGCTTTCCTCACAATCTCTTCATCCTATGTTGTGTGCTCATGATCAACATTTTCCAGATTTGGTTGTTCTTGATCGTCCATGAGTGTGTCATCAATTGGTTCCTGCTCCTGAACAGGTGTCTCTGTCACCTTTTATGAGTTAGGATCTTTGGTGCCAGATTATTTACCGGGTTGATTAACCGAATCAGACGTGGCATCTTTGTTGGAGCCTTCACCCTAGTCGGGTTAATTAACCGGAGGAGGAGGGCAGGTCTCTTTCCTACTTCTTTTTATCGTCTCACGGAGATTGTAGAGGTTTATTTGCTCAATGGTGCGATCATCTGTGACAATCTTCTTGTGTTTCCCTTGCTCCATCAAGTTTGATTCATCCTTATCATCTTGATTTCCTCATCGTAGTCTCCAAAATCCTCATTAATCTCCCTTTCTAATTGCCTTTTTATTTTCTCTTCTTCGTCCAGTTGGAGCTTATATTCATCTGCATTGATTTCCTTGGCAATCTGAACTGTTGGTTCCTCTTTGTAAACGATCGGTCGTTCATCTGATTCAGTACCCGAATCTGATTGTTCAGATTGTTCAGGTGAAGGTTCGGGCTTGACAGGTTTGGGTGAGCCTTTCTTGTACTATTTTCTGGGGGGTTCCTGACCTTGGTCGCACTAGCAGAGCTGCTAGTCTTGCCACCCCTCTTCCCTCTGGTCTTTATCAGAGTGGGCTCAGATTCTTCATACTTGCTGAGTTCGATTCGACCTGCTTTAAAGGCTTCATCTTAGTCCCTATAAGCCTTCATCTCCTTGATTTTGTCAGATAGAAATGATTCAGGAAGTCCCATTCCTTGTTTTCGGGTGTTGGAGGATTGAATGTTGATTTTTTGACTGTTTTATCCATTCTCATTAAATGCTTGATTGGATCTTCTAGTCGAGGATTGATATCTTGATGCTTACCTATGAGATGATTAATGATCATCTTTGATGAATCTTACAAAAGGTATCTTAGTGAGTGGAGCTTGGTAGTGACTTTGAATTTGAAACACAATATCCTCCCAGATGAGTTGAGCATAGTCCAACTGTTTCATGTTGACTATTTCCCAGAAAACTTGTAGATGAAGCAGTCTTGGGTGTTCATGACCACTGTCCCTACCGGTTATTGATCGAGCCAAGATGTAGTAGATGGTTCTCCAGGGTTGCGGGAAGTACTTGGCATCTACTTTAGAAAACGATGTTAGTTTTTTATCTGGTTGTTCGTCGTATCCAATTTCCATGAGAAAGTCTAGGACCTAATGGGATTCATCACAATTTTGCTCAATACATCTTCATTGAATTCAAAAAATGAGTTTAATTTGTATTAACAATGTTGATTCTTTGATTTAGTTTATCTTAGAAAACAATGTTGTAACAAATTGTGACAAACCCATTTGAGCTCAATTTCTAAAGATGAAAATTGTAATCCTAGGAATCAAGGAATGGAAGTAACAATGTAGTGAAGATTAAACTTACGCAAGAGATTGTTTCCTTGGTGAAGATGATCAATTAACTCCTGTGAACAGTAAATGGGTTTTATGTTCGTGAGTTTTGATAGAGTAAAGTGAAGAGTGGAACTTCGACAGTGATCATTTCTTTCTTATTTTGTCTTCTGTTGCACGGATCCCACGGATCCCTTGTATGAGGGATCCGGCTAGTTTATGCACAGGGATCCGGCATATCAGCAATTTGATAGCTTAAGTGATCCTTGATAATTTTGGTTTGGGAGTTCTAATTCTTGGCTAGGGTTGATGTTTATGCTCTATAATTTGGGGTTATGATGTGTTTTACTAGTCCTATTTGACGAGGTTCCCTTTTTATGAATAAGTCATAATTCTTTGGGAAGTTTTCAAAGATTATGATAAAATCCCATTTTATCATAATATGAGAAGTCTCACATGGATACTTACTGAAATAGATGAAATGTCAATAATCCTTATGTGAGGAGTGATGATCAAGGCTCTCGAATAGCCGAGATATCATTATCACTAGTTTGTGATTTTGTCTATAGAGATCAACGAAGAATACCATTCTTGATGATGAGTTCAATATAGATAACTACTTTAGTAATTTTTAAGAGAGCGTAATGATACTACTAAACTTAATCATGATTAAACAAAAATATGACATTATTGATTCATCTAGAAAATATACGAAAGGAAAAAAATTATTTGTAAGTAATTTATTAAAGATCATACCTTTGCTAAATATTCTTTTTAACGAAAGAAGTATTAGAGAGAAATTCTTCATGATCTTCTTAGGATGCCCAAATCCTAGTGTGGAGAATTCTCAACAAGGAAAATATTAGAGATCTATCATTATCCAAAGATTACAAAATATGATGATTTTAAACGCGACCTTTTGTTTTAAGGAATTTCCTTCCTTGTAGTTTTCAATCATACATGGATCGATCAAGTTTTTAAAAGTACAATATACTCATAAGAAACTTGGTAACTAAGCTCCGATGCCAATTGTGGAAAACTAGAAGGGGTTGAATAGTTTTACCAATTAAAACTTTGTTTTAAAATATTTAGATCGACTTATGTCAATCTATTTAGATGTGTATTGATTGGTCGAAAACAAAAAGCTATATCACACAAGCTAGCCACTTGTGAATGGCTAACCGTAATAAACTTAAAACTACTCGAAACCAATACAATGAAGATCGAGAATATAATGAATTCCTGTCGTTAAGTCCCACTTGAGACTGATGGTGTATAAACACTGATCGATGATAGAATGATCACTAAGGATAGTGATCGAGAAAGATTTGATTGAAATTACACCACCGATTGATTGGAATGTATTTGGACACGTAATTGATAAGCACAACAATCGATAAAACAAACGTAAAACGACGTTTAAAACTACGTAAACGCATAAAATTAAAAATGAGATCTAAGAAATGAAAGACCTAAAAATATGAAAATGACATTTGTGGAATCCTAAAAATAAAAGAAAATTATTAGAAAAAGAAAATTATTTTTACAACTATTTATTTAATTATTATTAATTAAAACTATTTTAAACTATTTAATAATACTCTAAAATAAAAGAAAATATGAAATAAGGCTAGAAAAATAAAATTAAGACTTAGGAAAATCTAAAATATTATAAAACTTATTTTAAAATTGAAAATATATTTTTTACACTTTTTATCTATTTATTATTAATTAAATACTATTTAAAATACACTTAAATACTAGAAAATATAAAATAAACATGGAAAAATAAAATTTTAACTTAGAAAAATCTAGAATATTATAAAACTAATTTTAAAACTGAAAAGATATTTTTTATACTTTTTAATTATTTATTACTAATTATTTAATACTTTTAACTATTAAAAATTCTAATAAATACTAAACAGATTAGGAAAATTATGAAACTTTTTCTAAAAATAACTTAAGATGACAGAAAACTAAGAAAAATATAAAAACTAGATTTGCTTAATAATAAGCTAAAAAGAAAAATCAAAAAGCTAAAATCTATTAAATAAACGCTATCACTATATTTAAATTTTTGT
Organism: Chrysanthemum lavandulifolium; assembly: GCA_022545495.1. NCBI lineage: Eukaryota > Viridiplantae > Streptophyta > Magnoliopsida > Asterales > Asteraceae > Chrysanthemum > Chrysanthemum lavandulifolium. The sequence continues at coordinate 175,112,143 of CM040245.1, read as the reverse complement.
TTTTCTGGATTTTCTTTTTGAAAACTACTTAACTACTTAAAATATGAAACTTTTACAAAGACAAAAATTTTACAAATAAAAATAAGCGGTTTGGGCTTATGATCACAACAAGAGGCTTAATGAGCTTATTTTGAAGAATTAAGCTTAAACAAGCTCACACATCGAAACCAAAGATAGATAAAGATGCAAATAAGCTAGAGCAACTCAAATGAAGCTAAAAACACAAACACACATACCGATAAGCTACTAAAAGAAAATAAGCACTTATGACTCTTATAGTTAAAAAATGTAAATGGGACAAAGTTAAAGTCACTTGCGTACTCTAGCAAACAAGCTATAAAATGGAAAATGAAGCTGGGACCTCAAGATGGCTAGGTCAGCTTCCCAAAGAACCAAGAATCACAAGCTATGACCAACTAATAAGCTCTGTGTGAGCTTGTGAAAGTGGACTTAAAACTGGTGCACATGGCACAATTTATAGACAAAGGTCCAAAAGAAACTAGAAAATAAGCACTTTATAAGCTGATTAACAATGAACTAGTATTTTTCTAATTAAGTTTAGCAACTAAACTTTAATAACCCAAAAGCTTTTAAGCTAAATCTCAAAATTTAAACACACACTAAAATTATCTATTTAATTCAAAAACGACCAAAATGAAAATTTTGACTTTTATAAAAACTAGTTAAGTTGACTAAAATGAAATTTAAACTGATTCTATTAACTGATTATGTTGTATTAAAGTGAACTAAGACTGATTTGATCAATGATAACAACTTATGAACACAAAATCATGATCATAGATCATTAAAATCCAACAGTGACCACACAAGATTTGATCAAAAGATATTTTGACTTTGGATGAAACAAGGACTGGTTTTATGACCGCTTGAGTTATTAGATGTATATGTGACACGTAACAACAAAAACAAAGTCTCTAACAAACTCTAAAAGACAGTTAAAGGAAACCAAACACTACTTTAACAAGACTGCTTTTGAGATTTTCAATTGATTCCAAAGATCAAGACCAAGAAATTGATTTTAGACCTTATATAATCAATTTATAAGACTAAAGAAACATAAAATAGCAACAATTACAACATACAACTAAGAGATGACAATTACACTAGATTAATCGTTAAATTAAAATTTTAGCTAACTATAAATTAGAGAGAACAAATAACTGATCTTATTGTTTAATTATGCTTAACTATAACTAGGAAACACAAACATACCAAGATTTTAAGCTAAATAACAATTTAACAGTGAATTGCATGAAAATGGAACAAAGGCTTACAAGATTGGATCCAAGTGAACAATGAGAATCAAGGATCGAGACCATAACCTATAGCTTCCCAAGAAGCTCTAAACCAAGGCCATCCAAAATTTACCCCGCTCCAAATTGTGAATACCATTTCCATGGGATTTTTATTTTCACTATTTAATTTGTATTTTGGTGAATTTTTGCTTTTTTATACTAAACTGGATTTTATTGTTTCTAAAAGCTTGAAGAAGCTTCCTATGAGCTTATATGAGCTTTCTCAGTCCATAATAACAACTGCTTAACAACATTCAACCATTCATGAAATTTTTGAATAAGGAAAAATTTGCATAAACTGAAATAGAACTTGATATTGAAATTGATGTTTCACAAAAGCTTAATTATGTAATAAAAACTTGAAATATAGAGTTTTAAAGCTAAAACATACACTTGAATTTAAAAATAAGCTAAAACTACATAGAAACTTAAAAATTACACTAGATTAACTTGATACATTGCTTCTCTTCCTCTTTATAGACTTTTGGACTCCTTGTTGACCTCAATGTATCCCACCTCATCTCGAGCCATTGATTGGCCAAAATCATCGTAACCATACAAGTGTAATTTTGGCGCCAATTTTTTCTTGAGCGGTTTGAACCATTAATGGATTTTGGGAAGATGTGGAGGTGGAGGGGGACAAGGTAAGGTGGGGGTGAGGTGATACAAGTGGTGTGTTGAAAAATATGGAAATACCAGCTCTGGTTTTGGTTTTACAGTGTTTTGTGAGGAGGATGAACAGTACCTGGTGTTTGACTTCTTTGACCGTGTGGTATTAATACATTGGGGGGGTCAATGGTCAAGGGTTCATGGCTCAAGTCCAAGGGGTCAAGGTGGGATTGGGCTAAGGTTTGGGCCAGCTGCTGTTGGATTGGATTTGGGTTTGATATTGATATATGATCCGTTTGGTATAGAATAAGCACAAGGACCAATTTTGCAATTTATCCAAACCTCAAGGACTGAAACTGAACTTTTTCCAATGTTATCACAAGGACTAAACTTGACAAACTTTGATAGTACAAGGACCCTTTTTGCATAAAATTCCATTTTAAAATATCCAAGGATTAATTTTGTAATTTTTCAAAGTTTAGGGACCTTTTCTGCCATTTGATCAAAGAATCATTCAAGGACCAATTTTAACAACTTAGAATATTTCATGGACCTTGAATGATAAAATTCCACATTTTTGGATTCCAGGGACTAGATTTGACAACTTTTAAAACTGGGGGACTAAACTCCAATTTTGCAAACTTGATACATTTTTCATCCGATTTTGATCTTTTGCATTTAAAACACATAAAACACTAATTTGTGATATTTTCATCATTTTGATGCATTTTTAGTGTTTTCGATGATTTTGCAGCTTAGATTGTACAAAATGATGAGTATTTAGACACTCATCAATCCCCACACTAAGATATTGCTAGTCCCTAGCAATGTTTTAGAATTTTAATGGATTTTAAAACTCTTTACCAAAAGCCATCACTGGAGTAGCCAATTGTTTTGGTTCAAGTAAGAACCTTGGTATAATGATAACCAAATGATTTTGAGCAAATCATAAGTCAGAACGGATTTGATTTGTCTTTACCGTGCCGCTTTGCTCGGACTAGCCAACTCTTAGATAAATTATCGATTTATCTTTGGTGAGCTGATTACCAATTATGGCTTTTCCATCGCCTTTACCACAAGCCATAAACTTGCATGGGCTAGCCAACTCTTCACTTTTTAGGATATGGTGAGTTGAATACCATACAATTTTGGGCAAATTGCAAGCCATAAACGGATTTGAGAAATCTTTACCAAGAGCCGCTTTGCTCTCGGATTAGCCAATCCTTTTGTTTTTAGACATGGCGGATCGATTATATGTCGAGTAAGTGAAAACACTTACTCCAAAAATAAATTTTGGCCAAAACGGGAATTGGGTGGATAATATATGATAAAATTCGTGAGAATTTCCCCACTTAGAAATGAATATTGCCCTCAATATTCAAAGTACCGCGGTTATGCCGAAACAAAGAACGTAAAGGGAAATATTACGGCCATTATTTTGAAATGATTTTTTTTTTTTTTTTAGAAAAGATTTTATATACAACGACAGGCAATTCCCACACTAGGGTGGTAGAACGAGAAAGAAGATGTAAATACGGGTGAAAACCCATATGGTGTGTGCTATTGTTTTTGATTCCCGAGTCATTAGCTTGACTCGATCCCGCATTCATTGGTTCATGGGGAAAGTTTGTAGATCCGGGACAACCATGATGGAATGTCCTCTCCAAAGTAATGCTTTAATCGATGACCATTCACTTTAAAATTAGGGCCATCGAGTTGAGATAACTCAATGGTACCATAAGGATAAACCTTAGCGATAGTAAATGGACCGCACCAACGGATTTGAGCTTTCCAGAAAATCTTCAATCTTGAATTGAAAAGAAGGACTCGATCACCAACGTTGAAAACGCGGTTCTTGATTTTAGAGTCATGAATCTTCTTTGTCTTTTGCTTATAGATCAAAGAGTTCTCGTATGCTTGATCACGGAGTTCATTTAGTTCATTCATTTGAACTTTTCTCGTGATCACCACCGTCTGAATATCGAAATTGGCATGTTTTAAGGCCCAAGATGCCTTGTGCTCTAACTCAATTGAAGATGACATGCCTTCCGCACACTAGCTTGTATGGAGTACACCATGGGTGTTTTGTAGTCGTATCGGAAGGCCCGAGTGCGCCATCCAGCTTTATCCGACCAGATGCACGATTTTAAGCATCGTCCTTTCAAGAATTCTTTTAATACCACGGTTGAAACTTCCACCGCCCACTTGTTTGGGGTGGTATGCGAGAGAGACGGTGGGTAACACCATACTTTTGCATGACACGATCAAATTGGTCATTGCGAAATGTGTACCACGATCATCGATTATAGCTCTCGAGTTCCAAACCTAGCAAAGAGATTTCAAAAATTTTACAACTACTGGCATCATTGGTGGGTAAAGCTTTTGCTTCAACCCATTTTGACAAATAGTCAACGACCACAAGTATGTATTTGTTTCGCGAGATGATGGAAATGGCCCCATAAAGTCAATGCCCGGATGTCAAATATCTCACAAACTTGAATGGCATTTTGGCATTTCATTTCTTTGAGATATATTTCGTGACGCTTGACAAGCGTCACAAGTTTTGACAAATTCGTGGGCATCCTTGTAAATCGTGGGCCAATAAAATCCGGAATCAAACACCTTCTTGGCGGTGTAGTTTGGACTATGATGGCCCCTGGTCCAAAGATAGCAAGCTTTGAGAATGTCAAGAGCTTCCCCGTCCATAAACACACCGTCGGATGACTTGATCCGCATGATTTTGAATAAGTAGGGTCGTCCGTAAATAATGTTTAACATCTTTGAAGAATTTGTTCTTCCGCTGGGTCGACATCCTTTCACTATGAAGTTACCCGCATGGTAATTTGCGAAGTCGACAAACCATGGGTGGTAGAATTTCCACGAAAAGAAACCGCATTGAGTGTCTTAAGAGGAAATGTTTCATTTATTTCCTTTTCTCGAAAACATCTTGGTGAGGGTTTTCTAATCGACAGATGATCGCCACTAGATTCTCGGCTCCTTTTTATCACGTATAATGATATCAAATTCTTGCGGAGGAGAATCCAACTGAGCAATCTCGCTTTGCATCTTGTTTTGCAAAGAGATATTTGAGAGCCGAGTGATCCGTATACACCACTTAATTTGGTCAAGATTAAATATGGCGAAACTTCTCAAATGCATACACCATGCCTAGTAGCTCTTTTTACGTGGTGGTGTAATGAGTTGAGCTTCACCATAGTCTTACTTGCGTGAGTGGATAGGTGAAAATGCTTGTTTCTGCTGCTGCCCTAAGACCGCACCGATAGCAAAATCACTTGCATCGCACATGAGCTCAAAGGGTAAATCTCGATCGGAGCAACGAGAATAGGTGCTTCAAGAAGCTTTTTCTTTAATGTTTCAAAAGCTTCGATGCACTCGGTGAAAAGATAAAAGGAGCATCTTTTCAAGAAGATGGGTCATAGTCAGGCGATTTTAGAAAAATCTTGTATGAATCTACGATAGAAACCGCATGACCTAAAAACTCCTAATACCTTTGACGGTAGTAGGATGAGGTAATTTAGCAATAACATCGACTTTTGCTCTATCAACCTCAATCCCATTTTTGAAATTTTATGGCCAAGGACTATGCCTCTTTGACCATAAAGTGGCTCTTCTCCCAATTTAGACAAAGATTGGTGTCTTCACACCTTTGAAGCATTTTTCTAAATGGGAGAGACATGTTTGAAAAGAATCCCCAATGACCGAGAAGTCATCCATAAACACCTCCATTGTTTCCCGATCATGTCGTGGAATATGGCCATCATACATCGTTGAACGTGCGGGAGCATTGCATAAGCCAAAAGGCATACGCTTGTAGGCAAAAGTTAAGTATGGGCGGTGAATGTGGTCTCTCTTGATCCCGGATCAATGGGAATCAGTAACCCGAGAAACCATCAAGGAAACAATAGTATTCATTCCTGCTAATCTCTCAAGCATTTGGTCCATGAAGGGTGAGGAAAATGGTCTTTACGGTGGCGTCATTCAACTTACGATAGTCAATACACACGCCATCCCGTCACCAATCGAGTTGGAATTAACTCGTTTTCTTCATTTGTGACAACATTATGCCACCTTTTTAGGAACACGATGAATTGGGCTAACCCAAGGACTATCTCGAGATTGGGTAAATCAATCTCGCATCAAGAAGTTTGATAACCTCTTGTTTGATAACATCATGGATTTTGGATTCACTGTCTCGATGTTGAATCATTGGTTTAAAGTCATCCTCCATCAAGATTTTGTAGTACAAAACTGTGGTTGATACCCTTAATGTCGGAGAGTTTCCAAGCAATTGCTTGCTTGTGTGACTTCAAAACCTTTATGAGAGCAATTTTTCATCTTTACTCAAATATCGGGCAATAATGACGGTAATTTATCATCACCTTCAAGAAATGCATACTGAGATGAGTGGTAAGTCCTTAAGCTCAACCTCGTGAAATTCTTCGCTTTTCTCAACCGAATTGACTTCCTGTTATGAAGCTTGACGGAGGAGAGGAGGAGAAGTGTCATGATTTAACAATTGCTCAAGAAGAATATCTCCTCCGCATTAATCTCATTTTGATTAATCTCACCGGAATTGAATCACTAGTGTGAGGGTTGATGATGGATCATCATTACAACTTCTCAATAAGAAGTATGTCCCCTCAATGTCAATTGAGCGTGATCAATTTCCCATGGAATGTAATCACTAGCCAAGTATGCTTCAATCTCTTCCAAGATGAAGTCTCTTCCTCAAACGGAGTGATAGAAGGAGAATTGGCTATGATAGGTTGAGAAGATGTGGTGGGATCCCACTCACGAATTATGAGAATAACCAAGAACTTCTTGAGAGTACTCTTCGAAACAACATCAATGATATCTATTCGTTAATCGACTCGTAATCATAGTTTCATGGAGTACCTCAAGTTTGATCAAGGTTAAAGGTGATGACTTCATTACCAACACGTAATGTGATTTCTTGCTCAAATACATCAATGAGAGCACGCCCGTTCTCGTGAATCTCGACCAACAATGAGAGGAACCCGATGATCGACATCGAAATCAACAACCACAAAGTCACCGGAAAATGGAACTTTCCTACTTTCGAAATACGCCCTCGGCAATGCCCGAGGACGGGATATGGAACGATCTGCAAGCTCGAGAGTCATGCATGTAGGAGTAAGATCCGGAAGAGAGTTTCTTCCATACCGAATAAGGCATCGATTTATGCTTGCACCAAGATCCGCTAGGGCAAAGCATTCAACCATTCTTGGAAATACACAAGGTAAGAGAAATTTTCCGGGATCTCCAAGTTTCTCGTGAAGCTTCTTCAAGATAATCAACGAGCGCCTCGCTCAAGGAGTTTTGCCATTTCAATCGCCTTTTCCTTATCGCTTAACATGTGTTTGAGAGTTGATGCAAACTTGGGCATCAAGATGATAGCATCCGCAAAGCTTATGTCAAAATGTAGCTCTTGGAAAATTTGGAAAAATTTGTCCATTTGATGACCGCTTTCTCATGGAGCTTTTGCTCATTCAAACGTGATGGGTAAGGAATAGAAGATTTGGATTTGGTATTTTCAACGGAGCTACCGGAGGTTCAAAAACTCCGGATTGGATTTGGGTTTCGGACAACTTGAGGATGGACATCATTGGTACCTCCATTATTAGAAGGAAGTTCCTTGTCCTTTGTTGCCTCAGCTCACTTTCCACTACCTTCGGGAGAGAAGAAGAGAGTAGTAGGAATAGCGGGTCCATTGTATGAAACACCACTTCGGTTGTGATCGCTTTGCATCGCCCCTCAAGTTAGCGATCGTGTTGCTCGGATGTTTTCCGAGCCCGAGGGTTGATCATTTAAAGACTTCTTGAGATCGATGATCCGATTACCAACAACTGTTCATTTCATCTTGGGATTTCATGAATCGCTTCAATAACTCATCGATGATGGTATCGAGGATGTGGAGGGAAATTTTGAGGTCGGATGTTTTGATTATGACCTTGTTGTTGAAAATTCCTTGATTAGGATTAACATTTCCAAATTGATTCCCTCGATTGAAATTGTTTTGATTATGGTTTTGATGTTGGAAACCTTGATTGGGTCCAGGTAGAAATTACCTTGGTTTTGATAACCTGGTTCATTCTAGGTTGATTCGATTCGGCTCAGTATGTTAGGATTCGGTTAAACCGGTGGTGCACGATTAGTGTTAGCACGGTAGTGTGGTTCATTTTGAGGACGGTATTGATTACCTCCACGATGTGAAGTACCGGCTAGAGCATTGGCTTCAAACGGACTACCATCGGTGGCGACAGCTTGTAGTATGCATGAGGACCACCACAAGTAACACAACTCTCGACTTTCTTCACTTCACCATGTGTTGTGTCTCGTGTGAAAGTGACTTTCTTTTAGTTAGCAAGAACCAAAGCTCGAATAATATCCGTGAGTTTGTCAATCTTAGCATCGGTGCTAGATGTACTCACGGGAGATGAAGTAGAAGGTCCCGCATTGATCGAGTCGATATGTCTTTGTGCGGAAAGGACGGACCGGGACTTGTTTTCAATGATTTGTAAGGCTTCTTTTGTGGTCTTGCTCAGAAATTACCTCCATGGAGGCATTTAGAGAGTCTTGGTCGGCTTGTCTCGACCATTGTAGAAAGTATCCATTTGCATTAACTCGGTAAAACCATGATGCGGACATCATGAGTAACTCTTTGTAATGATCCCATGCCTCCCGAATGATTCATCAAATCTCGAAAATTTCATTATCTCATTCTTAAGACTTGTGGTTCGAGATAGAGGATAGAATTCGTTAACTAACTTGGTGACTAGATCTTCCCATGTCTCAATGGAACGAGGGGTTGTTTCTCAAGCCAATTCCGGCTTGTCCTCTAGAAAATGGGAACGTAAGAAGCTTGATAGCTTCATGTGGGACATTCTTGTATTTGATGGTAGATGCAATCTTGTTAAACCATCGAATGTGTGCATGAGGATCATCCCGCTCAAAACCATAGAGTTGGCTTTGGGTTACTAGATTAAGCAACCCGCTGAGCTCAAAGGTATCGCCCACGATGGTCGGACAACAATAAGATCTCCATAACCCTCGATGGGTGCTTGAGAAGCTCATTCATGGGCTTATCTTCCGCCCATTACGACGGTGGTGGTGGTGGTAGACGCCCTCGATCACGGTGAAGGAGCGTAACGCCCTCTACGCTCACGAGGAATTTTGCAAGCTCGTAAAGTGGACTTGTAGAACTGGAAGAACGAGTGCGCATGCACTAGGTATAAAAATCAATTTTCAAAACAAATGTGAGGCAAAACGACAAGTGAACTTAACCAATAATCACAAATGAAATGGCTTTTTGAAAAAGGTACACCAAATCACAAGGACACAAAGGCAAGTTTTAAATGTTGTTCTAGAACTTATTATGGTCACACCCCCAGTTAGTAGGTGTCTTGCCTTGATTTGCGGTGGTTGATTTTATGTATATATTAAGTACCACCGAAAAGACGAGGTTAAGATTTGTCTTGATGGGCTTAAAAACTTTTGGACAATATTTTTGGTATCGCCTCGCTTAACCAAATCGTATCTCTTTAAGAATCACCTCAAAGAAAATACAAGATAGAAAACGCTCGATTGTTTTGTTGTTTTATATTATTTTGGGTTTGTTAACACTTTAGGAAAAGTGTTAATGAACTTTTGATATTTTGATAACTTTACAAAAACTTTTTACAAAATGTGGTATATGTGCAAGAATGGGTCTCAAAAGGTTTAACACACGCTAAAGCCTCCCGTAAAGCGCTAAAATTTGATTGGTCTTTGATAAAGCTTATATCACACAAGCTAGCCACTTGTGAATGGCTAACCGTAATAAACTTAAACCCGCCGTAAACCAATACAATGAAGATCGAGAATATAATGAATTCCTGTCGTTAAGTCCCACTGAGACTCAATGGTGTATAAACACTGATCGATGATAGAATGATCACTAAGGATAGTGATCAAGAAAGATTTGGATTGGAAATTACACTACCGATTGATTGGAATGTATTTGGACACGAATTGATAAGCACAACAATCGATAAAACAAACGTAAACGACGTTTAAAAACTACGTAAACGTACAAAATTAAAAATGAGATCTAAGAAATGAAAGACCTAAAAATATGAAAATGACATTTGTGGAATCCTAAAAATAAAAGAAAATTATTAGAAAAAGAAAATTATTTTTTACAACTATTTATTTAATTATTATTAATTAAAAACTATTTTAAACTATTTAATAATACTCTAAAATAAAAGAAAATATGAAATAAGGCTAGAAAAATAAAATTAAGACTTAGGAAAATCTAAAATATTATAAAACTTATTTTAAAATTGAAAATATATTTTTTACACTTTTTATCTATTTATTATTAATTAAATACTATTTAAAATACACTTAAATACTAGAAAATATAAAATAAACATGGAAAAATAAAATTTTAACTTAGAAAAATCTAGAATATTATAAAACTAATTTTAAAACTGAAAAGATATTTTTATACTTTTAATTATTTATTACTAATTATTTAATACTTTTAACTATTAAAAATTCTAATAAATACTAAATGATTAGGAAAATTATGAAACTTTTCTAAAAATAACTTAAGATGACAGAAACTAAGAAAATATAAAACTAGATTTGCTTAATAATAAGCTAAAAGAAAAATCAAAAGCTAAAATCTATTAAATAAACGCTATCACTATATTTAAATTGATGTTTTTCCTCGATTTTCTTTTTGAAAACTACTTAACTACTTAAAATATGAAACTTTTACAAAGACAAAAATTTTACAAATAAAAAATAAGCAGTTTGTGGGCTTATGATCACAACAAGAGGAGCTTAATGAGCTTATTTTGAAGAATTAAGCTTAAACAAGCTCACACATCGAAACCAAAGATAGATAAAGATGCAAATAAGCTAGAGCAACTCAAATGAAGCTAAAAACACAAACACACATAACCGATAAGCTACTAAAAGAAAATAAGCACTTATGACTCTTATAGTTAAAAAAGCGAAATGGGACAAAGTTAAAGTCACTGGCGACCCTAGCAAACAAGCTATAAAATGGAAAATGAAGCTTGGGACCTCAAGATGGCTAGGTCGACTTCCCAAAGAACCAAGAATCACAAGCTATGACCAACTAATAAGCTCATGTGAGCTTGTGAAAGTGGATTCTAAACTGGTGCACATGGCACAATTTATGACAAAGGTCCAAAAGAAACTAGAAAATAAGCACTTTATAAGTCGATTAACAATGAACTAGTATTTTCTAATTAAGTTTAGCAACTAAACTTTAATAACCCAAAAGCTTTTAAGCTAAATCTCAAAATTTAAACACACACTAAAATTATCTATTTAATTCAAAAACGACCAAAATGAAAATTTTGACTTTTATAAAAACTAGTTAAGTTGACTAAAATGAAATTTAAACCGATTCTATTAACTGATTATGTTGTATTAAAGTGAACTAAGACTGATTTGATCAATGATAACAACTTATGAACACAAAATCATGATCATAGATCATTAAAATCCAACAAAGACCACACAAGATTTGATCAAAAGATATTTTGACTTTGGATGAAACAAGGACCTGGTTTTATGACCGCTTGAGTTATTAGATGTATATGTGACATGAACAACAAAAACAAAGTCTCTAACAAACTCTAAAATAGATTGCACAAGGAAACCAAACACTACTTTAACAAGACCTGCTTTGAGATTTTCAATTGATTCCAAAGATCAAGACCAAGAAATTGATTTCAGACCTTATATAATCAATTTATAAGACTAAAGAAACATAAAATAGCAACAATTACAACATACAACTAAGAGATGACAATTACACTAGATTAACTGTTAAATTAAAATTTTAGCTAACTATAAATTAGAGAGAACAAATAACTGATCTTATTGTTTAATTATGCTTAACTATAACTAGGAAACACAAACATACCAAGATTTTAAGCTAAATAACAATTTAACAGTGAATTGCATGAAAATGGAACAAAGGCTTACAAGATTGGATCCAAGTGAACAATGAGAATCAAGGATCGATACCATAACCTATAGCTTCCCAAGAAGCTCTAAACCAAGGCCATCCAAAATTTACCTCGCTCAAATTGTGAATACCATTTCCATGGGATTTTTATTTTCACTATTTAATTTGTATTTTGGTGAATTTTGCTTTTTTATACTAAACTGGATTTTATTGTTTCTAAAAGCTTGAAGAAGCTTCCTAGGAGCTTATATGAGCTATCTCAGTCCATAATAACAACTGCTTAACAACATTCAACCATTCATGAAATTTTTGAATAAGGAAAAATTTGCATAAACTGAAATAGAACTTGATATTGAAATTGATGTTTCACAAAAGCTTAATTATGTAATAAAAACTTGAAATACAGAGTTTTAAAGCTAAAACATACACTTGAATTTAAAAATAAGCTAAAACTACATAGAAACTTAAAAATTACACTAGATTAACTTGATACATTGCTTCTCTCTCTTTATAGACTTTTGACTCCTTGTTGACCTCTGAATGTATCCCACCATCGAGCCATTGATTGGCCAAAATCATCGAACCATACAAGTGTAATTTTGGCGCCAATTTTTTCTTGAAAGCAGTTTGAACCATTAATGGATTTTGGGAAGATGGAGGTGGAGGGACAAGGTAAGGTGGGGTGAGGTGATATAAGTGGTGTGTTGAAAAATATGGAAATACCGACTCGGTTTTGGTTTCAAAGTGTTTGTGAGGAGGATGAACAAGACAGGTGTTTGACTTCTTTGACCGGTGGTATTAATACATTGGGGTCAGGGTCAAGGGTTCATGGCTCAAGTCCAAGGGTCAAGGTGGGATTGGGCTAAGGTTTGGGCCACCGTTGTTGGATTGGATTGGGTTTGATATTGATATATGATCCGCTTTGGTATAGAATAAGCGCAAGGACCAATTTTGCAATTTATCCAAACTTCAAGGATGGCGAACTTTTTCCAATGTTATCACAAGGATGGCTGAACTTTTCAATGTTATCACAAGGACTAAACTTGACAAACTTTGATAGTACAAGGACCCTTTTGCATAAAATTCCATTTTAAAATATCCAAGGACTAATTTTGCAAATTTTCAAACTTTAGGGACCTTTTACGCCATTTGATCAAAGAATCATTCAAGGACCAATTTTAACAACTTAGAATATTTCGGGGACCTTGAATGATAAAATTCATTTTGGATTCAGGGACTAGATTTGACAATTTTAAAACTTGGGGACTAAAGCGCCAATTTTGCAAACTTGATACATTTTCATCCGATTTTGATCTTTTGCATTTAAAACACATAAAACACGATTTGTGATATTTTCATCATTTTGATGCATTTTGAGTGTTTTCGGATGATTTTGCGCTTTAGATTGTACAAAAACGATGAGTATTTAGACACTCATCATGTATGTTGGATATTGATAGATATATATTTAAAGATATAATGCAAAGGTAAGGAGTAAGAAACACAAACCACGACACAGTGTTTATAGTGGTTCTGGCTACAAGGACACCTTCCTCGCTTTACTCCACCCCGAGTCACCTACGAGAGTTCATTAGTACTCACAACAAAACTCCTTATGGCGGAGAATCTTTCACAACGTCGCCTACTCTTTTTCTGGTACAAGGCTAGACACAAGGTTCTTCCACGAGGTAGAACCACACCTATCATAACGTTGCCTACACTTTATCCGGTACAAGGCTAGATACCAAGTTCCATTACAATGGATGAACTACTACCCAACACTACACAACACCTATCCCCAAGGAGATCCACTCCTTATTACAACATTATCAAGGATATCAATATCCTTGGACACAACCTATCTCTATTTGTACATCGATGCACCATATCGATTGTACACCCTTGGCATCTTTCACTAATGCATTTGACATGATCTTTTGGCACCTTTCACTAATGCCTTCGACTTGACCCTTTTGGCATCCTTCACTAATGCCTTTGACACGGACGTTCGGCACCTTTCAGTAATGCCTTGGTCTTGACCCTTTTGGCATCCTTCACTAATGCCTTTGACACGGACGTTCGACACCTTTCACTAATGCCTTCGTCTTGACCCCCTTTTGGCATCCTTCACTAATGCCTTAGACACAACACTTCTAGAGAGGAAGAAAGAACTATCAACAAGAGAACCTTAGTAGTCTTGATGATGATGAAGCATGGCAACTCATGGACTTGAGCTTGCTTGACTTCAAGAGATGGTGATCTCGCCTTTAAGAGAAACCTAGAGAATCACACAAAAATAAACATAAACTACATAGAAGGATCCTTTGGATATGAGGTTAGAGAGGTTACAATACTAAGAGAAAATGTGTGTGAAAGGGGTAAGTTACAATTTAGAAATGGCTCAGTATTTATAGACAAAATATGCTACTGTTCCACGGATCCCTTGTTGGAGGGATCCGTCTAGTGTATTCTGAGGGATCCGTGAGACGCTCCTCATTACCCATGGGTTATGGGTCATGGGTCCTAGACGAGTAGATACAATGTATCTAGAATATGCAATGCATCTAGTCAATGGGTTATGGGTTAGCTCCATGGGTCATGGATAATACCCATTATGACTTATGCATGATGCCATGCAATGGGTCATGGATTATGCTCCATAGGTATGGGTCATGGACTTTGGGTTTTACCCAACTACATTCAATGATTAAGTCAATGGGTCAAATACTTAAACTTCTACTCATTCTATTACCCATTATAATACATACTAAGTATGTATATATCTACCCAATATGTAAACACTAGTTGTTATACATATGCATTACTATAACATGAAAAACACTATTACTTGTTTAGTGATTTATATGAAAATGTAAGTGTGTTAGTAAACTATTGGCTCAAACCATTTACATATTTTATTTGTTTCGTTAAAATGATTTTACGTTTGTTATCGACAAAACATTTGAAGATCGTAAAATATAAATAAACGTTTTTACGGCTTATTTGTATTAACAAGTTATTTCCGGTCCAGTGTGCAGGTAAATGAGTTATTGTCAAGATTTAGGATGAGGGTTTTCCATAGCTGATGGATGTAGATCTCTAGAACGTTAGCAGACTTTTCCAGCATGAATCTACACTTGTGACGTTCGAGTATTTCAATGGCAATCTGACATGACAGTTCCGCACACTTGATCTTATGAAACTTCACACGAGCATTATTCTTTCCAATTGTGACATTGTAACCCTCAGGAAAGATTTCTTCTCTAGTGATCAATGGAAGTTGGTGTTGTTCAGCCATTTGTGATTTCTGAAAGAATATATCGAACAAGAAACCAAGTAAGATACATATGTGTTAGCACAGTGTAACTTATATTGACTACTTATGTGACCTTTTGATTGGTTTGAGTAACTTAAATGACCATTTAGATCAATTACAGATTTATAAAATTTCAAAGTCCTATGAATTGCAATAGTTCAAATTTGATGGTTTTATTTCAAATTCTATGGATTTAATTCAAGTTTGATGGATTTATAATTTTAATGAAAAATTCGAAGGTTTTGAATCAAATTCGATGAACTGTGTCAAATTCGATGGAACTATGTCAATATGGATGGAACTTAAATAAATTAGATCAAATTTATCAAGTTCGATGAAATCCCGATAAATTTGATGAAATCAGTTCAAGTGCGATGGAATATTGACAAGTGCGATGGAATTTGCAACTTCGATGGAATTTTGCAATTTCGACAGATCCTTATCCAAGGAACTGCGATAACTATGTAAACGTACAATTTCGATGATTATCCTTCGAATTTCCAATCCTGGTCATTTAAAAACAAAACCATTTATCACAATACATTTCAATCATATTCTTATGACTACACAAACACCATTTATCAAATTTTAGGGCACAAGTCTGCAAGTTTGATGAATTTCGAGGTTTTGAAACCCCCTAATCATCTAAGTTAATTCAAATCAGCTTTTATGAATGATTAAACGTTTTCCATGTGATCCTTAACCTATTTGAACACTTTTGAACACAGGTAATTAGATCAAAACCCACCAATTCAAGAAAACCTAATTTCAAACGTATGAACCCTAATTATCTGAATTACTCAATTTGAGTTTCTTGTTACAATTAAAGTTTAACAATCGATTGAGCATGCATTTCTGATCAAAATCCCTCAAAAACATAAATCAAATTCACCACTAATCTTCTATTCCAAATCGTATAAACCTTAATTATCTGAATTACTCAATTTGAGTTTCTTGTTACAATTAAAGTTTAACAATCGATTGAGCATGCATTTCTGATCAAAATCCCTCAAAAACATAAATCAAATTCACCACTAATCTTCTATTCCAAATCGTATAAACCCTAGGTTAAAAAATTTGCTTTTCTGAACAATCTAGCCGCTGGATCAATGGTTTATCAAAAAAACTCTTTCTTAGACACATGTTATAATCATTTGAACACTTACAGATTTTTGAAAACGTTCACGGATTTAAAGAATGATTCTTGACCGTAGATTATGTTTGTTGAGGAGTAAATGCAAAAACTGTGAGTGCAGTAAATGCGTTTACTCTTTTTGATTTTTGTTGTAAAATTAAGTTTAAGGTTTTGACAGTTTTAACCCCTAAATGATGAACAATTTCGCACTTATTCCAAGTGATACAATTTTGAAGAAATACTTTCACAATAAGTTTAATACACCCCCTCGACTTACGTTTTAAAATTTTTTTGAACATTTAAAAACACTTTTAGTCCAACAAGGGTATTACGAGGGTAATAAACCAACACATTTTTAAATCAACATCATTTTGAGAATATGCAAGTACACCGTTTCATTTTAAGACATTTTTCGACTTCTCCCCCTCAACACATGATAAATTTTGGTTTTTAAAGGTATTTTGACTCATGTGTTGATAGAGAAAAAATGTACTTGCATATAAATAGATAGAAAATCTTTTTTTTTCATAATAAAAGATGGAAAATATTTTTGGATTTTTGAAATATTATATATTTTTGTATTTTATTTTTGGATAAATATTTACAAAAGTTGTTTTGGTGTTTGACGTTTTTAAGATTTAGTTAAAAAAATGTTTCATTTCCTCTGGAGTCAAACACCCGCATACCAATTCGATGAACTAAGTCAGCAAATCTTGCGGGTGGCAAGGCTTTGGTGAATAAGTCCACCAATTGGTGTTCAGTACCTACGAAGTATAATTCAATCGTTCCCTTGTCGGCATGCTCCTTTATGAAATGGTAACGAAGAGCATTATGCTTTGACTTTGAGTGTTGAATCGTGTTGCACGAGATTGCAATTGTGCTTTTGGAGTCGCAGTACACCGGAATCTTGTTAAATATGTAACCATAATCCATAAGCTCTGTTCTCATCCATGACTTGAGCACAACATGTAGACATGGTTACATATTCTGATTTTGTATATGATAATGATGTGCAATTTTGCTTCTTCAATTGCCACGACACCAATTTGTCACCAAGGAAGTGTAGATCACCAGAAGTACTTTTGCGTGTATCTAAGCAATCTGCGTGATCGGCATCTGAAAAGGCTTTTAGTTGAAAAACCAGAATCCTTCGGATACCATATCACCAAATTAATGGTTCCCTTATTGGAGGATTCTTTTAGCCTCTGAGAGGTGACGTTCAATTGGTCTTTACTGATAACGAGAGAAAAGATATATAGCAAACACTATATCTGATCTACTAGTTATTAGATACATGATAGACCTAATATTACTTCGGTATTTTGTAGGGTCAACAAGTTTCCCATTTAAATAAGCGTCCAATTTACTAGATGATGTCATTGGTGTGTTATACATGTCACATGTGGTCATACCATGTTTCTTGAGAATATCAAGATCAAGTTTAAGACAAAGATTTACGTCAAAGTCAAGAGCTAATCAAGAAACTCAAGAACAAGTTCAAGTATCAAGTGAGGAAGACATAAGTATGAAGTTCAAAGTATTTTCAAGAGGTATGAGTCTGTTAGAGAAGACGACACGGAAAATCATAGAATAAGTTTATCGAAGGCAAGAAAGATGAAGAGACATTAATCCAAGATCACAAAGCATGAAGGCGCAAATGAATCAAGACTATTCTATGATGACACACAAAGTTCAAGACCAAAAAGACAAATGACCTAATCACATGGAGCATCTTTTGAATGACCGCCCCTTAGGGGAGATTGTTAGCATTAAAGAAGTGATGGTCATTCTCATTTATTAGAACTTTGTAACGTGTCTCAGATTGTAATAGAATAGTAAATGGGCTCGTGGACTTGGTAAATCTAATATTCTATAGGTTATGTAATAAGCCTTTTTATTTTCATGTAATCCAAGCCCACTAAACGAAGCCCATTACAAGGTCTTTTAGGGCAACTCATTTTATGTATAAATACACCTCAAATGAGTCATTTGAGGTGTATGCTTCAAGGTGTGTATGGTTTGTAGTTTTGCATAATAAAAGTTCTTCTTTTCAGCTCTCTTTGTCTCCACGCCATATATACATCTTGTTGTCACCAAGCTTATATCGTGTTTTTAGTTGATTGATTTAAGGTCCTACAATTGGTATCAATCGCCTAACAATAATTTAGGAGTGGTTGAGTATCGTTTGTTGTTGAAGTTTCATAATACACGTTTTTTTTTTTCTTTTTAAATTTGGTTTCTTACTTGTTTTTTCTTTGGTTTTTTCGCTCTTTTGATTACAAATAAGTATTACAAACCTTGTTAAACAAGAAATTTTCAAGCTTTGTGGTTAAAAGTTTAGTTTTTATTCGAAAAAGTTTGAAAGAACCAACTTTCGAATTTGTGCAAATTTTCTTAAAAACATTAAAGCTTGCAACTTTAATCTAGTTTTAGTGTTTTTAAGCTTAGTTGTACAAGAAAATCGTGTTAGAAAAGTGTTCTTGGTAAAATTTAAGCGATTTGAAGATTCAGTGCAAGTTTTGGATTTGTCATAAAACCCCGACTTTTGGATTTGTCAGAAAACGCAAGTTTTGAATTTGTCAAACCCTAACTTTCGGATTTATTTTGGATTTGTGATAACTTATGCATCTTCAAGGTTTCTGGATTACTCAGTGTTCCTCTCTCTTGTATAAGTTTGAGAAACACTTTAACTTTGGAAAATTCTTCTAATTTGTACAAATTAGAAGAAAGGTTTCGGATTTGTTTCAAATTTTCGGATTTGTTACCTTTCGAATTGACGAGAAAAATAATGTGAAAACTTGAAAAGACTTGTTCCTACACGGGTAATAATTTCAAGCTAGTTTATCTAGTGATGTAAACGTGTCTCGCATGGAACTTGTCTAAGTAGGTTAATCATTTCTTCAGTGTTATAACTGAATGTACCATATCGGGACACTTTGTATAGACTTTTACCTGGATGGGTAATAACTTCAAGGTGGTTAGTGGAGCTAGTCATTACCTAAAAGCTGATGATGGATCTCTTTTTCCAGCGATGTAAGTGTGTCTCACAAAGGACTTGTCTATTAAAAGCTTATCAATTCAAAAGTGCTAAATCTTCCCTCAATGTGCATATTTTTACTAAATTCATATGAGCAAATGTGTAGGGGGAGTATTTCTGAAAAATCAAAACTCTCAGAGTGTTAACAAAACTTTTTTTTGTCATAAACACTTCAAGTGATTTTATAAAAGATTTTATGGCAACACTTATCTTACCAAATGTTGTACATGGTGGTAACTGCGCTTCAAATGGTCACAGTCGTGGACTGATGCTTCGGTATATTTCAGCAACTCACCTGAATTATTGATACACGTCAGTGTATCTTGTTATCCTTCGTGAGGGCCTCCAATTCAGGAATAGCCTTTGAGAGGATTCTCGACAATCCAAACCTATAAGAGATGGAAATCCTGCCAAGGAGATTCCTTTCATGAAATGAGTCCTGAATACGTGGGTCGTTACTTGGATTTATCCAATGTAATAATAATTGTCCCTAACGGGATTCAGACGGCTGATGTGGCCGACAAAGGTGAATGAAATCAAGACATTCATTAGTAAAACAATCTTAGTGGTCTATTCTCTAAGATAAGTCCACCATGATCGATTGGTATTTTTTAGTTAACATATTTATGCATGTACTGATGATAGTACCTTGGAGGAAAGATCATTTACCACCACCATGTACATCAAACATCTGCACCTCCACATACTCATACTTATGAAGTTCATCCTCAACAAGCTCAAATGAAGAACGTTCAAGACAAAAAGATCAAGTTTAAGACAAAGATTTATGTCAAATTCAAGAGCTAATCAAGAAAGTCAAGAACAAGTTCAAGTATCAAGTAAGGAAGACATAAGTATGAAGTTCAAAGTATTTTCAAGAGGTATGAGTATGTTGGAGAAGACGACACGACAAATCATTGAAGAAGTTGATCGAAGGTAAGAAAGATCAAGAGACATTAATCCAAGATTACAAAGCATGAAGGCACAAATGAATTAAGACTATTCTATGATGACACACAAAGTTCAAGACCAAGAAGACAGATGACCTAATCACGTGGAGCATCTTTTGAATGACCACCCTTTAGGGGAGATTGTTAGCATTAAAGAAGTGATGGTCATTCTAGTTTATTAGAACTTTGTAACATGTCTTAGACATTGTAATAGAATAGTAAATGGTCTCGTGGACTTGGTAAATCTAATATTCTATAGGTTATGTAATAAGCCTTTTTAGTTTCATGTAATCCAAGCCCACTAAACGAAGCCCATTACAAGTCCCTTTAGGGCAACTCGTTTTATGTATAAATACACCTCAAATGAGTCATTTGAGGTGTGTGCTTCAAGGTGTGTATGGTTTGTACTTTTGCATAATAAAAGTTCTTCTTTTCATCTCTCTTTCTCTCCACGCCATATAAACATCTTGTTGTCACCAAGCTTATATCGTGTGTTTAGTTGATTGATTTAAGGTCCTACACATTGAGAGATCGTAAAATAGAAATAACATTTTTACGCGATATTTGTATTAAAAATCTTCTCTTTTTGATGATGACAAAATATAAACTCATGTTTAGTAAAAATGTTAGTATGCAAGTTTTTAGTTGTGAGTTTACGTCATTTCTCCCCTTTTTGCCGAAACAAAAAGTGTAGAGTATCGAAGCGAACACTAGATGACGATGCAAATGCTCTCCCTTGTTTGGGGCACCAAGGAATCAAGCTATGGAAACGTGCTACAAAACAAAGTTAGTGTATCAGCACAGATATGACGATTATCACAATATCACAACCACAATATGTAAGCAACCACAATACCCAGCCAACTATAATACACAACCATAATCATGACAAAAATGCTTGAAGACACAACAAATCATGAGAACACAATTTAAATAACCCTCATTATATTATAAGGAAATAAGGGTGAAATTTTATAAGAAAAATAACCTAGAAAATTATAAATAAACAAAGAAGGGAAAAATAGTCCTAATAGCTTCCGATAGTGAATGTTGCTTCGTGATAAGCAAAGACCTAGTTTGGTGGAAGGGTTAGTTGTGCGGGTGGTGCTTCAAAGTGGTGTTGGATGTAGGAGGACATCAAATTGAATCTTTCCCCAAGCATCCGGAATTGTTCTCGATGGTGGTGACAACATAAGGAAAACATGTCATGCAAGTGTGGAAGTTCCCTATAGTTTAAGAAGTCCAAAGGACCTCTTGGTGATGGGGTTTGTTGTGGTTCATTTTGAGGTGGTTTCAACAACTCAAAAAATCCTAGAGGATAGTTATGAGAGTTGTTAATACGCGCAAAAGGTTAGTCCCAATGACTAGTAAATTTGGTTGTGGTGGTGGAGGATGATAAGTCCTTTAGGAGCTTCATTGATGTTGTTAATGAAAGGATCTTGAGGTTGAGAAGTGTGTGGGTGAGGCTCCAAACACTTTTTTTGTTGGAGGAGTAACAAGCACACTAACATTGATTGGTGAGGGTGAGTTTGTGGATGGAGAAACGTTAAGAGGTGAAGAGTTAGCTCTTTGCAAGGATGGTGTCTTAGATAGAGCTCTAGGTGGACTTAGTAATTGTTGAGAGGGTGGTGGAGATGGTGTAGTTGTACTAAATTTGTCTTCACTGGATGTGTAAAGGTTGATAATGTGAGGTTTTCCAACCCTTATTTTTGAGGTTTTCTTCTGCTTTTTTTATGAGTGCGAAGGAGGAGTTGGAAGAGTAGGTCATATTGGATGATGAAAAAGAAGTAATAATGAAAAAAACGGAAGTTTTTGTAAATGAAATTAGACAACCATTTTGACCCAATGAAGCATAAAGCGTCTACAACAGCCAACATGTTTCTTGTTGCGACTCATATTATCCCTTATTTGGTTGCGGCCACAATAACCATTGAAGCAAGAAAAAATCACCTAAAGAGACACCTCAAGGGCATTTAGACCATTGTATGCAACACTACAACTGTTGTAGTTCACCACATGGCTCCAATGCCTTTAACAATCAAAATTTATGATAGTGTTACATGTTTGTCATTTATTCACATATTTTGAAACATTTACATAAAACCTCTAAACTATAAACATTTTCATAAAACCCATTATGCTATATAATCCCCATTATCCATTAATCATTATAAATATTTTATAAAAAAATTGCATACGTTATAAAACATTTACATAAAAACCCACTAAACTACAAAACTTTTTTACAACAACCCCATAACTATATATTTTTATAAAACCCCCTAACCTAAAATTATTTCATAAAGTTTTTAGAAAAATCCATCTTGCTATAAAAATATTTTCATAAAATCACATAATCTATACAAAAAAATTTAGAAAATCTTTATAACTGCTACCCTCGCGATTCTTGTGGATCGATGCGCTACCTACGATCATCGAACGCATTTCTTTTAGCATAGTGTAACTCCTGTCAAGTTCTTTCATGGATTTGGTGAAACCATCATCCATGTACTCTTTAGACCATACCCCTCCAACAGTATGAGTTTTGATAACAACTATACCATTCACCATCCAGGATACTAACAAGCTCTAGATGTCAACTGACGTAGGACGCGAAAAGGAAGATAACCTTAATCCAAGGGTTGATAATGAGGATAAAACCTCTATGGAATAAAACCCCAACAAGAGTAAAGACTCTAAAACACAGTTTTATTAATGACTAAAAGTGAATTAGAATGATAGAGAGCCTTATATTCATACAGATATAAACCTTAGAGAAAAAATCACCTAAACATAGTAAAAAAAACGACCTAATAACAAAAAAGGAAAAATTGCATTTGAAGCCTCTACAGCGTAACAAGGAAAACTTTTTTATGACGTAGCAGCTTAAAAGCTGACATTAATCCGTATTCGAGAAATCTACGGCGTAACAAACTTATTTTGGTTACGCTGAAGGGAGATGTGTAAGAGGGTGTATTTTCTTTACTTTCTTGTCCTCATCACTGATAACTGACCGGTAAGCTTTTTATCTGAACAATGGATTTGAAAATATCTCGGTACCGAGTAGGGTGTCTATGGATCGGATCTTGATCCGACTAAATGGATTGTGATCCGATCGATGAGCTAACTCAATCGACCCCCTCCCCCCAACCATGTTGTCAAGAATTTTTTTGCACAACTCGATATTGTGCGCTACCATGTTGTGGAAGCAAAAAGAAATTAATTGTGTTGTGTGTATAAGTATATTGTGGGGTATATTTGGTGTTTAAGTGAGATATGTTTGGGTGGTGAAGTTGGTGGTCTTATTACACATGTTTGGTGGTGATGTTGGTGATGGGGTAAAAAACTAATGTGTCATTGAATTACATGTGATAAACGCAGTCGCCACTACACCCAGTCTTTGAGTTACAATAGTTATTGTGTGTTAAACCAATGTGTACCAGTACCTATTGAATTCATAACCAAAACAACAACCCAAAGTAATTGTATGTTTAAAGAGATGATCGAAAATAATTGATTGTGTTCTTAATAAAGAGCTTAGTTGAACAAATATATTATCTTCAAACGAAAGATCATTATTGAAGACTCATTTGTTGGTTTTGTCGGGTTTTTTTGTGTTTAGCCCTGACCAAAATCAGAATTGGTGAATACAAAGACCAACAACTTGACCAAAATTCCTCTAGTGAATTGATGGATCGTTTCGGTTTTTAGACTGGGTGATGGTTATTTAAAAGTAAGTAAGGACGGATCTATGCGGATGGATCATGGGCCAATCCAAGTAATGATCCGGCTATATAGATGATCCATTGGATATCATATTGGATTGATGGATAAATTCTTTTGGTATGTTTAGCACTGAGCGGTTCGTAGCTTTTTGTAGCATTTAGCATAATCTTGTTTGTCTAAAATCTTTAAGTATGAACATTTTTTTCTCGCCGCTCTTTTTTATAATGTTTAGAGCACCAGGTATGGTGGCTTAAGCCAAAGGAAAAAAATGGTATCACGTCATGCCACATCATTATTTTCCCCTTTCACTTCCCTTATCACCTGCGCACCAGAATACCCTCTCACTAATCAGTCAAACCAAAACCCCATTTTTAGGTCCATCAAACCTAATTAAAACATAAACTCAACACAAAATCAATTAAAAAAAAAAAAAAAAAATTTGGAGCAAGTCAAATCCCCGACTCACTCTTTGACGCCTAAAGGGGTAGGTGTTGTCACTTCGGCTTGGCTTCGTGCCAGCTGGGATTGACGTGGGTCTCTCGTGACCACACCAAAGCTCTTAGCATTTCTTTTTCACTACTCCATTTAATATACAAATTACTAAGATACTTATTTAATTTTTTTATTTTTATTTTTTATTTTTGTATTTTAGAGTGTATTACTCAAAAGTTATACCTACAACTATGTTGTCAAACTTATTTGAAAAACAAACACTTGGTGTAGCAACTGAGGGGGTGTTTTACTTGCAAACAAACTTGTAACTATCTCGTTAAAATGTGAGTAATTTTAAGTTCAATTCATATTAGATGTAAGTAACTCTTAAGTGATCACGCCAACTCATTATTTTTTTTTTCTTACCTAATTTCATTTAGTGTGACAGTAAATTCAAATCAAATGAATTAGTCAGCAAAATGATGGATGCTTACCAAATTTAAAAAAGATAACTTGGCACAAATACCAAACTACCAATATGGTTTGGTAAGGATGAGCATGGAGTACGTAAAAAAGCGATGCATCGGAACCGCACAGCATCCGTTATTTTACTCAGTACGGTACAAGTACCCTAAAA
Organism: Chrysanthemum lavandulifolium; assembly: GCA_022545495.1. Classification (NCBI taxonomy): domain Eukaryota; kingdom Viridiplantae; phylum Streptophyta; class Magnoliopsida; order Asterales; family Asteraceae; genus Chrysanthemum; species Chrysanthemum lavandulifolium. Next base: position 175,086,949 of record CM040245.1, on the reverse strand, counting down.
ATCGCTCAAAAAAAATTTGGTACCGCTAAAACGGTACGGTACCAAGACGGGAATTCCTGAGTTTGGTACCGAAATACAAAGTGGCTAAATATTTTTTTTACTAACTTGTGATGTAAACACTCGTACATCCGTTCCGCATAAGTACTGTGAGGAGTTGTTGAAAGCTGGAGCTAAGCATATGATGTGAAAGATGCAGACGGCAAAACAACATCAAATCATAGGACATCGCTGAAATAAATAACTTTATTTTAAGATGTTCTCTAATAAGCATGATTTTGATCTTGGACACCAAATGATTTGTGTTATTTTGTTCATTGTGAGATAAGGTTTAAAATGTTATAGTTGTGCGGATTATTTCTGTACGTGTACTAACATTGTCTTTTCTGAGATATAGGTTTCATGGTTACTCTCGGCTGTGAGAGTTATATGGATCTTGAAAATGAAAATACAACTGTAATTGTATATGTTAAGTGTATACTGTTAATTTTGGTTCACTAGGGTGTCAAGTTATAATGAGGGGTTGTATGAAGCAACAAGATACTTTCGAGCTAAGATACATGTGCTTACGTAAACGGTAAAGCGAATTCACGGACTAAAAAGAGTTAAATTTGAGATTATATATCTAATATTAAACGATATTCGTTTCGTGATAATATCGATTTACCCGGTACCGGCAGGGGCGGTACCAGAAAAACTTTCAAAATGGGCAAACGTTAAAAGTGAACGCCACGGCCACGTCAAGAACTCAACCTTTGTTGAATAATGAAATCGATAGATTTGTTTGCGCGTGTAACCAAAACCAAGAATCATGATGATATGCACGATATTTAAGACATACTGCTTTTTCCGATCGATATTAAAACAATTAACAAGAAAATAAAATGTTGGATAACAAAATTAATTTAACTATAGAAGAAGACAAGAATCGAACATTATATCTTCAAAAAAAGAAACGTCCTTAACCACTGACTATGATGCATTTATTGAATAAATTTTCACAATTATACTATTTACCCATTTATGCAAGAAATGAAAATTCTCGAGTGAATCTTTGTGAGGCATGCACATCGCCTCTATCACATAATTGCGCCTCTGCACCGGGTGCCGATATACCTTCGGTTCCGAGATCTAGACTATATATTTTGGTCGGGAAAAAATACGGTACTTCATAAACGGTGCCAGTACGATACCAAAATGGTACCATGCTCATCCCCGGACGGGTTTGGTTTAATAAAATTTCACAACCGGAACCGCCAAACGCAACTTTTCAACGGGAAAAGTAGAAAACCTTAAAAATGTGGTTTGTGTTTGGGTGGCATATCTTTAACCACAATCACATGATCCATACTCACACCACATTTTCATTTCCATAATCTCCCGAAATTGCATTTCATATCGCACAAAAACAAAAACCAATCCACCATGAAAGCTCTCAGAGCTCCATCTCCTGTTTCCCATCCTTCACTCATCAAAACCAAATTTTCAAAACCAATTTTCAACTTTCCATACACCTTAAAACCCCATAATTTAACCAAGTTCACAAAACCCGTACTCAAAACCTTCACTACAATCACGCCAAGGCCATTTTCGACCGAGCCCGAAACAACCGAAGAAAGCGAAAAGAATGATCAGGATGAGAAGTTTGACTGGTATTCACAATGGTACGCGATCATGCCAGTGTGTGATCTTGACAAAAGGGCTCCTCATGGTAAGAAGGTGATGGGACTTGATGTTGTGGTTTGGTGGGATAAGAATGATAATGAATGGAAGGTTTTGAGGATACTTGTCCTCATAGGTTGGCTCCACTTTCCGAAGGTAGGATTGATCAATGGGGTAGGTTGCAATGTGTCTATCATGGCTGGTGCTTTGGTGGCTCTGGTGATTGTAAATTGATCCCTCAAGCGCCACTTGACGGTCCTCCGGTATGCTTATGTTCGTGTTTTTGGCTTTAGGGGTGTGTGGTTTAGTTTATTTGACGGGCTTACGGGTTTGTTGAAATTTGGAAAAGCTGATAAAGGTCATTTTTAAATGCGTGTGAGCTTATTAACTTGAGCATAAGCTCAAGTTCATAATGTGTTAAAAATAGGTTTATGGGATTTTCTAAATTTCAATAAGCTCATGTGTAAAGTTGTGTTGTGGTTTTAATGAGAATGTGTATGTAGGTTCATACGTTTAAGAAAGCGTGTGTGGCGGTTTATCCTAGTACTGTACAAAACGGGATTGTTTGGTTTTGGCCGAATGCGGATCCTGAGTATAAAGATATTTTATCAAAGAAGAAGCCTCCATATATCCCTGCACTTGATGATCCTTCGTTTACTTGCCAGATGTTTAACAGAGATATACCATATGGGTATGCCGTATGCAAGTTTTTCCTTTATTTGCATCTTTACGTTCAGTTTTCCTCATGTAGCACTGTACTTATTATGATGGCCTAGTTTGGTGGTTATACTTTTGTATTCATAGTAGGTTAACTGAAGTTACGAGAATGTAACTGGTAATAAAAATTTGTCGTTGGTAATTACTATATTTTAGTAATTTCGGTTTCTCTGATCCTATTTGGTCATAATTTTTTAACAATGTAATTACCAAAGTAGCCATTCGGAAACTTTGATTACTAGGTTGGCACACAAAAAAGTATACTTGCTAAACTAGACCATCTCGAAAAGTACAATGATATTATGGAGTGTGACCCATTAGAGATTTATGTGTTCTGTTGATAGAGGGTTTTACACTTTCAGGTACGAAATCTTGATCGAAAATCTAATGGATCCTGCTCACGTTCCATATGCACATTATGGGTTAATGAGGACACCAGAACCAAGATAAGTATTTATGCTGTCATATAATTCGTCTGTTTTTGTTTCTCGTGTAATCTTGGTAATGATGATTGCCTCTCTAACATAAGCTCACTTCCTCACTGTTAAGCAAGATCGTGAAGGGGGCAGACCTCTTGAAATAAACGTCAAGAAAGTAGACAAAAATGGTTTTACCGCAAACCAGCAAAATGGGTCATGGAACTTTGTTCCTCCTTGTTTGTTTTATGGTAGTATCACAATGGGAGGAAGCCCAGATAAGACAAAGGTATTCAAATATCTTACTTATTATATCTCATATCCTTTCCTTCTTTTTTTTGGTGCTTGCGTAAGCTTTGATTGTTTCAGGATAAATTGGCAGAAAAACCACCTAAAGAGGTGCTTTTGATCTTTATCTGTATGCCAGTGAGTCCTGGTAATAGCAGATTGATATTTGCTTCACCTAGAAACTTTGCTGTTTGGATAGATCGATTTGTTGCCAGATGGATGTACCATATTGGCCAGAATTTGATCATTGACTCAGATACGTATCTTCTTCACGAAGAGGTAAAGCCATACATCCTCACCTCAATTCCTGATGCGAACTGATGTATTCGATTTGCTAAAAGATTATGTAACTTGTAGGAAAAGAAACTGATGGAAGCAGATCCTTCTGAGTGGCAAAAACTCTGCTTTACGCCTACCAAATCAGATGCAAACATAGTTGCATTTAGAAAGTGGCTAAATAAATTTGCAGGCGGAAAAGTTAATTGGGGAAACAAGTATGATGGGTCTCTTCCGCCATCTCCTCCTAGAGAACAGCTCCTGGACAGGTTATTTTCATAAAAATTAAAACCACAATGAAATTACATGTTTTTTTAAATTACATGTTTAAATTAAGAATATTTTCAATATTGAAATTACATGTTTTTTTAATTGATTTGTATTGTTTTAGGTACTGGACCCATGTGGTGAACTGCAGCAGCTGCAATGCTGCATACAAAGGTCTAAATGCACTTGAGGTGTCTCTTCAAGTATTTTCAGTTGCTGCAGTGGCTATTGTTGCTGCAACCAAACAGGGGTTGATATCTGTTGCTTTGAGAAACACACTGGTCGTTGCTGCGGTTTTGTGCTTTGTGGGATCAAAATGGTTGTCTCATTTCATTTACAAAAACTTCCGTTATCATGATTATAATCATGCTTTTCGCTGAGACTTGATGTTGGCTTATGAGTGCTTTTGTGGATCCAGTAATCGTGTCCGTGGCTGTATGTAGGTATTGTAAAGACTTTACGTTACTGATATAGAAAGTTTTACACAATAAACACAGTTAAGACTTAAGAGTTGGTTCACTTTGATATCTTTTGATCAACCCTATATGGCTATATGTTCTATATCTTTCGTAATCTGTGTAGCTGCTTCAAGTTGAATAACACCTGCATATAGAGGCGTAAACAACATTTCTTAAAAATGTGTTTTTCATACTTGAATGTCAAATGATACCGTGTTCTATATATCATACGAGTAATACAATATGATTATTTACCAAGTTACTTTTGGTACAATCTAATAATCATCTAAAGAGTTTCTTTAGCGTTAAGTTTTTTACTTTAAAATCACAATAAACTGATAACCTACAAAATATGGGCTTATGAGATAATAAGGCTAAATAAGCTTAATATACATTAAAGAATGTCAGGTAACAACTTACAAAATGTATGAACAGACAATTAAATATGAAAAAAAAAAAAAAATGCTAAACGTCGTACAATAGATTTAAAAAGGTTTTGTTCAAAAAAAAAGATTTAAAAAGGTTAAACTCATGTAACTTGTAGTTGGGAAAAACAAATACACGTAGTTGAAAAATACATACAAAATGTAAAAATAATAATTTATGAAAGTAATGAATGTATGAGGTATTTCCAGGATGAAATGACATTGAGAGACCATTTATCAGGATGGCCACAAACATTAATATGGCGTCCAAGCCATTACACTATGAGGAACAAAATATAATCCTCCAGAATTGGTAAACGGACGCCTTTTATTTATAAAAACTAGCAAACAAGTTACATTATTTTAACTAGAAAGATTATCCTAAATGTCTTAAGTAATGGAATGAAAGAATAAAGCTCAGTGGAAGGAGAAGTCGTTAAAAATAAGGATCACGGCAAGATTAAATCTTGTCCACTGCCCATTTACACTCTCAAGTGCTTTGCCTCATCATAGCTATTATTCCGTCATTCCATCAAAAACTTTACTGTAGCTTATAAATAAAAGGTTTCCATAATAAAATTTAAGAGCCTCAGTGTGTGTAACATCAGATCATTGATTAAAACCTCACTGAAATCCGCTAAGATAATTATTATTTTCATCATAAGCTCTTTCAAAATAAATTTACATAAAAAGGTGCTCAGACAGCCAAGGGTTTTGTCGTCAAACTTTAATGGGAAGAAGAGCCCAAGATCAGAAACTCTAGTCCACAAATTGCTTCATCACCGCACCAAAAAAAAGACATATTTAATGTAACTTCGAAAAAAAAAAAAAACAAAAAACCTTATGAAATAATGGAGAATGAAGTAGCTGTTGAATGAAAAGGAGGCGCCTCTGTGTGTCAATTTATAAGGTTTTGGTGCTGTTGATATGTCTTGGGGTTTAGGGTTTTCGTTTGGGTTTTGTGGGCTTTTGCGGAAATCATGTTGTCTATTGGGCTTTAAATAACGTACCCGGCTTCAAACCCAAAGTCCAGATTTGGAAAGTGGTTTCGGCTTTTTAAATCCAAAGTTCAATATAGAACTCATATTTGTCATATAACCAATCAACTAATCATAGCCACTCATTTCTTTTATTAAAATATATTCACCCTTTTTTTAAAAATTAAATATCTCACAAACCGTTAATCATTACGTCAAAAAAAATTATACTATCTCGACGAGAATTAAATTATTTTTCATAAATATACATTGTTATATAATTTCGACGAACTTTTGTTTTTAAATTTCGTCCGAAAAATCACATGTGATTTGTAAAAATCACATGTGATTTGATTTTACGAATCACGTGTGATTTTCCGGCGAAATTAAAAAAAAAAAAAAAAAAAAAAAAACGTCAAGTATATAACAATGCATATCTATAGAAAGATAATTTAATTCTCGTCACGATGGTGTATTTTTAGCTTGAAGATTTACCGTTTGCAAGATATGTTGTTTTAAAAAAAATGTGAAAAATGATTTTTTATTAATTTAGATAAAAAAAATGGATGGCAATGATTGGTTTATTGGTTCTATGACGAATATGAGTTCTACATGGATCTCAACTCAGATTTACATATATTCAAAGTTATAAATAACGCGAGACGTGGCGTGGCGTGGCATGACGGCATGATTAAGTCTCACGTTTTTACGGCCAAAAAGAAGTTTTTGCATTTATAAGGCGTGACATAAGGTGACACAAAATATGAAAATATTTATATATTTATATCATATTTCATATATATCAAGTTTAACAAAAGATGTGGCATAAGACGGTGTGGCGGCATGACCAAGCCTCACGCTTTTGCGAGGCCTTTGCGGAGCTTTTGCGAGCCTTTTAAAACCATGCATATATCCCTAATAAAACTTTAATATTTACATATTTATTCAAATAGTATTGTACATCATGCATTAAATACTTTTGTTTTGAAAAAATATATAATTATTGGTTTATTGAGGATATATGTAATTCCCCTTTTTAATTTTTAACAAGGAAATTTGACGAAAGGTATTCACTATGCACCTTTCACATTATATCTTTACTTAAAGGGAAGGGTGTGGTAACTATTGGGGCTCGTCATCCTTATGTGGCAGTGCAAATGGCGTTACCACACCACGAGTTCGTTCGCCATTTCCTGAGCCAGTCAACTCACGGCTCGCCAAATGCACAACATTTTCAAAATTTTGTACCGTTTGAGCAACTAATGGCTAGTCTCCCTTTAAAAAAATTAAAAATAAAATAAAAAAATTATACCACTGTATATAAAACCCAAAAATATACAACCAACTTTACACATAATTACTTACTTTCCACCTTAATACTCTCTATCACAACACACATTCTCTAAACCATAAATGAATTCCAATGAAGAATATGTTAACATTTTCGACGTCGACGATGAAACTGATAGTTTCTTTATGATGCAAGCTTATCAGTATTACCAATCGTTGCAAACTCAAGCTCAAAGCTCATTTACGCGTACGCCGATATTCCGTAAACGTTAAGTTGTTGAACAACGTTTGTAGGACGACTATTTTGGTGATAGTTCAAAATATATGCAGTATTATTGTAGGACGACTATCATATGAGCCGTAAACTATTTTTAAAAATAGTAAATGGTATTGAAACTTATATTGAAACCCACGATGAACTTCCTGATCATTTTGATTCCTTTGTAGTCAGACCCGATGCTATGGGTCTAATGGGGTTTAGTGTAATTATGAATGCACTTCTGTTATACGTCAATTGGCGTACGACACAACACCCGATGCATTTGATGAATATTTACAAATAGGTCAACATTGTGCACGTGATTCTCTAGATCATTTTACTATGTGCATTAATGATTTATACATGCATGATTATTTAAGAAAATATGGCTAGAATGACATTAAAATATTAACACATGTCATTAGAGGGTGTACGGGTTTTCGGGTATGCTTGGAAGAATTGGTTGTATGCATTGGGAATGAAAAAACTGCTTGATTTCATTGCACGGTCAATTTAACAGAGGTGATAAAAAAAAACATCCACCTATAATGCTTGAAGTTGTTTCCTTCTGCTATGTGTGGATTTGGCATGCATTTTTGAGATAGCGGGTGCGAATAATGATATTAACATTTTAAATAATTTTACGTTATTCGATGACCTTCTTAAAGACGATCCTTAGTTGCTCCGTTTAAAGTAAATGGAGTTACTATGAAAAAGGTCATTATCTAGCGGACGAGATTTACCCAACATGGACCACTTTTGTCAAAATTACCATCGGTGGCACTAAAAGAGAAACATGGACATTTTAAAAGGCAAAAATAAGGTGCACGAAAAGATGTTGAACGAGCATTTGGTGTCCTCCAAGGACGTTAGGGAATTATAAAATAACCGACGCGTGCTTGGACTATGAACAAGTTGTGAAGACTCATGTTCACATGCATCATATTGCATAACATGATTTTAAAAGATTTAAAGTATGCGATAAATGAATTCAATGAGTTGTATGTTAGTCCGCAGCTACACATACAACGAGAATGGTTCGAGAGATGCGAAGTGCAACGGAGGAAAACCAAATAATTGTGTGATAAAACAATACACGTAAAGCTTCAACAAGATCTAATGGATCATATTTGACAACAACATCAACAAGAAGATGAAAATTTAGTTTTATGAAGTTGAATTTGTATTTTCGTACTTTGTATATATGTTTCTTTGGAAAACTAGAAGGGGGTTGAATAGTTTTGCCGATTTTACGTTAGTTTCAAAACATTAGATTCGTTAATATGTGAGATCTTATAGATGTAGAAAGTATAGATCTAATGATAAAGCAAGTAAATAAAGTAAAGCGAAGGAAAGAAAAGACACAACCGATGTATAGCGGTTGGCCACAAGGACACCTTCCTTGCCCTACTCCACTTCCCGAGTCACCTACTCGAGAGTTCAAGCACTATGTCAACAAACTCCTTCACTTGGCGGAGAAGCCTTCACAACGTTGCTTACACTTTTCCAAGACAAAGCTAGATACCGAGTTCGTAACACGGTGGACCAAACCAAAACGACTATTACACAACAAATATGTGAAATATCAAATACAAGATCTTCGCTACGTAAATCTTGTAGAGTGACAAATCAATCAAGGACCCTTGCTTGGATGACTTGTAGAATGCTCGTGATCTCGCCTTAGAAGGACCTATATGAGAATCACAATAGAAAGAAAGAAGAACAACTCTCTAGATCAAGTGATCTATTTGTTAGAAGAGAATGAGAGTGTTTGAGAGATTTAGTAAGAAGAGGGTGAGTTAGAATGAAGAAATGGCTCTCTATTTATAGGCAAAATCTTCATGTTTCCGGATCCCACGGATCCCTTCCACTGGGATCCGTCTAGTGTAATCCTAGGGATCCGTGGAACGCCTCTTTGCCCATGGGTTTTTGGTTATGGGTCATGGGTTGGTCCATGGGTTTTCTTTAGATTCAATGTATCTAAGTATACATTGTATCTAGCCAACTTGGGTATGGGTTAAGATCCATGGGTTATGGTTTTTACCCATCCTAATAAACTATTACAACAAATGCTTAATTACTACATTTTTGTATTTAAATAGCTATATGTAAATGCTTTACAAAAATAACATGTATCCTTATAATTATACTTAAGATAACATTATATTTGTTATCAACAAAACACAAAGAGATCGCAAAATATTAATAAACGCTTTTACGGTTTATTTGTATTAACAATCTCCCTTTTGTTGATGACAAAACATAATGTTATGATGAGTAAACTTAAGAATAGATGTAATTTTGAAAGCCTCTAAGTTTTACTTCTTCTCCCTTTTGTCGAAACAAAAGTTAACCCTTGAAGAAATAAACGCTAACTCCCTCGACGGTAGCCCCCTTGTTTGGGCGTCAAGTGAAGAAAAATAAAATCCTACAAAAGAAAGGTTAGTAACATGCTTAAATAATCTTGTGATTGACGAGAATCAAGATTGGGAGCCAAGGTATGTAAACAAGCCCTTGTAATAAAACAACAAATTGTAGGGTATTTATGCCACGTATAAGCATGTAACAATAAGAACAAGACTTGTTCTTGAAAATGACTTCAAAAGAAAAAAAATACTAAAAATAGAAAATAGTAGTAGTGAGTCCTTCCATGCTTGCATAAGGTTATGGATGGAGGTTTTGATGAGTGATGGTATTGATGCGATCAAGGATAAGGTTGAGTATGAAACGCAACTTCTATTGCGATTTCCCTAGTGGATTGGCAATGTTCACAATGTAAATGATGTGGGTAATGAGTACGGAGGTTTTCCGGGTTGTTTTGATTTGAGTTATGCGGAAGTTGTGGTGGAAAAATAGGAAAATATGGATCAACATCTGGAATGTTTGTAAATGGTGGTGGAAAAGAACCTAGATGTTCTTGTAATGTGATGGGAGCTAATGGTGGTGATGTTTCAAGATCTTTAAAAATAGTATTTGAGATGTGGGGGTGTTGAAAAGACTATTTCTTTTGTTTAGGTTGGTTAGATCTTGTTGGAGTCTTAAGGAGTTCCAAAGAGTGACTTTAGGTGGTGATGAAGTTGGTGTACTTGTTGGTGATGAGGAGGTGCTATAAAGGAAGCATCTTGTGGTGAGTTGTTTGTTGAGGATGAACCATTTGAGGTTGGTTTTGCTAAGCAACAAGATCGGATGCTAATCCGTGCGGATATCCTAGAGTTTGATTGTGGTATTTTGGATGGTGGTAGTACAAAGGTTTCGGTATCATGAAGATGATTGTTTGTATTAGGTGATTCATCTAAAGGGTTTGTGGATGACATGGTGTATTGTGTTTGTGTGGATGAGATGGATTATGCAAGCATTTTGGGAGTTCTATATATAGAAAAACAAAGCATTGTAATGAATGCTTGACTCAAAATGTGGATTAAAATCTAATGATTAGATATAAATTTAAGGCATGTGATCATGAGAACACAAACATTAAAGAGCATACTCCAAAAAATAAAACAAATGTGGATTTTTCATCCAAAGTGAGAAAAATAGAAGGTAAAAACAGCTTCTGTCTCACGGATCCCACGGATCCCACGGATCCTTCCTTTGAGGGATCCGTCCAACATGAAGGCTGGGATCCGTGGGTCTGGTGATTCAGGCAGCATAAAATTTTCATTTTGGAAACATTTTTGCCTATTGTGTGCCTATATGCAAACTATTTGGAGTTGCGGTTATCTTGACCTCTAAAAGGAAAAAAAAAACTAGAAGTAAAAAAAAATCCTATTGAGATAACCCGAAAATACATATTTAGTACATAAGTACGTAATTGAGTGTTATCAATGCTCCTAGTTCATTGTTGCTTAAATGAATGTACCCGAAAACACATATTAGTTATGTGTCCCCTTTAGCATTCAAAAGACATGAGATGCAATGAAAACGGGTTTTACTTTGTATTAATAATGAAAACGATTTGTCCTAGACGTGAAATTGCTTTTGTGAAATTGATACTGGAAGGTATCATTCTTTAGAAAACATTTTGAAAAGAGTTTTTCTTTGAAAATGTGTACGTGTTAAAAAATAAGAAAGCTATAAGTCGAAAACTTATCTTGGGTTTTGAAAATTCCGTATTGTTTGTGAGTTGTGCGTGAAATAGAGATCCTAGACTCGTAAAGAAGAAGGTTAGTGTTTACATACCTTGTAGAATCAAATAAGTTACGACGCTTGTTCCATTAGACCAAGACCAAGACGAAGTAGGTTGAATTGTTCCCGCTCAACGGTTTGGTGAGGACGTCGGCTATGTTGTCTTCGGATGCTACCTTCTCAATAGAGATGTTCCCTTTGAACATTGTCTCTTAGAAGTGATGTCGAATCTCTATATGCTTTGTGTGAGAATGCAATACGGATTCTTGCTTAAGTCGATGGCACCTTTGTTGTCACATAGGATGGCTATGTCGCTAGATGAATGTCGTAGTCGACTAACACTTGTTTCATCCATAGTGCTTGTTGGCATGCTTTCACGGCCGAGACGCATCGGCCGGTTGTTGATATTGCTAATGCCGTTTGTTTCTTAGAAAACCAAGATGTTAAACAACACCGTCTTAAAGGGCTTGCTGCAAAGTTTTTAATGCCCTAATAACGTCCTTAAAAGCACTTATAGTCTATTTTATAATTATCCACAAAGAGGGTGACTCGCGGGAATTTTCATAAATAAGCCTTGTGTACATTTTTCAAAAATTGAGTCGTGGAAGTTATAGGATGATGGGAAATAACTTAAAAAGAGTTAATAAACCTATTACAACGTCTCTAGGTGACCTCGTAAAAGTTAATGGGTTAAAACTGAAATTTTCATAAAACATGTCGTGGTCAAGTGGCTATGTTCATGGACTTGTATCTTTCTAATTAAAGATGACTAGGATATGAGACTTATGCCATTTAAGAGAGCTTACAGCAAAGTGTTTAAAGGGTCAAATGCGCTATAGAAACACTAACTTGCCTCGTGTAAAATCTGCCCTCTTTTAGCCCCGTTATTGCCCAAAACCAACAAAAGGCACCTAACCTCCCTACTTTGGAAAATCATTGCGACCAAACCATAAGAGATTAAAACCTCTAGTTTGAACCATTAGAAAGACCACCGGACAAACTCTTGAAAGGATCAAGAACATAGTAAAAACCTTTTAAGGCCTCACTTTTATTCACCCGCACTTTTATCCATTTAGGCCAAAAACTAGTAAATTTTCTTATAAAATTTTAAGCATAAAAATTGTAATTTTTGTAAAATAAAGTTTCCTTGGACTAAAAATGTAATTTCTGTGAAGTTAACTATATAAGGGCTGATTTTGTCAATAAACCATAGTTGAGGGTTTAAAGTGTCATTTTTGAAAGTACAAGGGTAAAAACTGTAAATATTTAAAATTGTAAATTATAACATTTTAGAAACATAAAATATTTAATAATTTTGGTTTTGATAAAAACTTATTAACAATCATTCGAGCCATAAAAATAAGTTTGATAAGTATATTTAATTTTTGAAGAGACTTCATGTTATCTATAGAACATTTTCGTCGCATAAACTTGAATACAAATACTAAATACATGATATACCAACTCAGGTCGAGAGTCGGAGCAGTTTGTTCATTTTATCTAATTTGTTTTTCATCCAGACTACGATAACACCGAGGTGAGTTCATAGTCCCACTTTTACATATTTGTTTTCAAAACTTGTGGGGAGATACATGCTACAAAAACCGAACACAAGTATTTTTCTGTATGGTATCCTGATTGATATTGCCTAAGTATCTACTGTTGCCACTAAAAGTCCCTCATATCATGAACCATTAATCACTTGCGAGTGAACGCGAATATCGTGAATAGATCTATTGGCAGTTGACGCCCCATTTGTGTTAACCGGATAGGTAACCAAATGCACGTTATTTGAGAATACTAGGAGAATGGCAAACTCCTACCGGAGGGCATTGTTGCTCACATCGTCACTATGATGTTTGTAACTTACATCATTATTATGACGCATTCGTGTTAAGGTTTGCGTGTCATGAGACTTATGGCAATATAATGTACTGCAATATTACTGATTTTACTACTGCTTATCTTGTGTTCAACTGATTATTATTCAAACACTATGGATTCACTCAACCTTTGTGTTGACCTTTAGCATGTTTTATCTCGTGAAACTAGAGCACGATCAATCGGAGTGGCAATGGACTTTCTTATAAAAAGGCGTCCATTTTGTTATCATTCACAAGAATAAAACTATGTATTTCCGTATTTCGATTGGGACCTTTATTTTGTAAAACTCGATTTAAATAAATGAATGATAATTGTTTTATCTAAAACGTCTCTTTTGAGCCGTTTATCTATTATTATGACTGTGCTCCATGAAGTAATACCCCAACCTTAATTCCGCTGCGTATACCAAATTTGGGGGTGTTACAGGAAAGGGCATCTACACAGCTTAAAAATAAGTTGTTGTTGTGTGTTTTAGGGCCATTTTCTTACTGATGCATAACAGGAAGTTGTACAAAAACAGATTTTTAACTCGACTTTATACTATGCTAGGGGTGATTATAGTGCACTAAACTGAAACTAGAATTAGATGTGCATACAAGGATTTAATAAAAACAAAGTTTGCACAATTTGAGTACCAATTAGACTAAGAAAAGGGCCCGAGCGACAATAACGTTGTTGTCTGTGCGCCAAGGCGAAAAACGGTTAAGCTCTTTTTTTACCAAATCCTACCAAAACTTATGCAACCTTTCTCTAACATTCACACTAACCTAAGACTCTAAAGAAGTTTGACTAGGTAAGTCAAAGGGTTAAAACAATTATTTGACCCTTTCACACTTGACCCAAACAAATTTCCTTGTGTGATTTTTATACTAAGGTCATATGTCTTCACATTGCTCTTGGTGTGTTTCTTTGGAGAGACAAATGGAGCTTGGGAGCTGAGTGTGTTTCTTTGGAGCAAATCTGAGCCCTTCAAACTTTAATACAAAATTTTATATACAATATCGTTTTTGTTGTCTTATGTTTGTTCACCAATATTGTAGGTCTATTTTCCTATCAATGAAGATAATGTACATTGGGTTCTGGGAGAACTCCATCTACGCTCCGGTGTCATAACAATCTATGACAGCCTCTCCTGGCCTCTAGTTGAAAATCGAGAATGGTGGCTCAATATGAGGAAATGTTTTCAATATAAAATTCCAAAGTTTTAGAACAAACCGAGTAATGGAAAAGAAGGGCATTGATCCAAAACATTACTCCATCACCTTCCCAGATGCGGATAATGTGCCAAAGCAAGGCCCTCTTTATGGTGATCATGTATCCGGGTGATGATAAACTTATATAGGTTGTCGAATAATCTTCCTTGGCGGTCGATAATACTACTTTGGCGACTTTGGCATATAGGAGGCGTTTGGTAGATTTCTTTTGAAGTACAAGATTGAACTACCTTTGGCACAAACTGATTGAAGCTTGGGTTGAAATGTGGCGTTGAAAGGCGAGAAGCCTACGACAAACTGATGTAATGTTGCTTGTGCAGTTTATTGATGTACAATCTTTTGTTCAAATAACTCATTGATGTACAAGTTCAAATAACTCAACTGGTAGTATTTGGTACTTTGGTAGTTGAAACTGTACTAGTAGTTGCAAATGTATTTTGTACTTTTGTTGTTGAAATTGTAGTAGTTGGTAGTAGGAAACTGAGCATAATCTATTGTAAACGAATGTTGTATGTTTTGTAAACCAATGTGACATATGTATTGTTGAAAACAATTTTGTTTAATTATCTCATCCGCTTAAATGCTTTATGCGATTCAATGTGACATATATGTTGTTACCATTAACGGGATAATGAACAAAAATAAGTGTTTGACTAGTTGCAGGTCAAACTGATGCGAACTTGCCCATTTACACCGTGTCTACATATAAGAGATATGATTATTTACAAACTTAACACCAACATTTATTAGTACCTCTACTAAAAATTAGAACCTGCAACTTATCAAAGTTATATGAAAAAATATAAAAATTTCATGATTGATTTTGTAGACTTTTTAGGAAGTTCACTTGGTAGAAGTGTTAGAAGTCCCGACTCCACAGATCTTTTTTTTACCAAATCCTACCAAAACTTATGCAACCTTTCTCCAACATTCACACTAACCTAAGACTCCTAAAAGAAGTTTGACTAGGTAAGTCAAAGGGTTAAAACAATTATTTGCAAAAAGATATCGACGCTTGTGTGCATTCTATAGCGATTGGTACAAAAGTTTTGTCGTCCGACAAAAGATTCTTAACTATGGTATGCAAGTGAAATGTCCGTCTTTAGTTCGAAAATATTGCTAACCATATTAACAAGTCGTATTTTTATTTATGTATGATCAATACATGACCCACAAGTGCCTAAAGTGACCCACTTTAGGCACATCTAAAAGTGACCATTAAAACAAAATCTAAAACTTACCCACTTCCTAAAAACCGACCCACTTTAGAACGAAGAACATGTCATTTCTAAAAGTGACCCTTAAACGACATAAAAATACAAGACTTTCTAAAATTGACCCACAAGTGCCTAAATGTGACCCACTTTAGGCAAATCTAAAAGTGATCATTAAAACCAAATCTAAAACTTACCCACTTCCTAAACCGACCTACTTTAGAACAACAACATGTCATTTCTAAACCGACCCTTAAACGACATAAAAATACAAGACTTTCTAAAATTGACCCACTCCCTATATTAATCCATGTTGTCAAACCAACTTTCTAAAATTGACCCACAAGTGCCTAAACTTGACCATTAAAACCAATTTCCATTACAATGTGATTAACAAAACTGAAACAACATCTACACTAGAATTGCATATACAAAATGGCAACAAAATCAATAAGGATAAACTAAATACCATAACGATTCATTACCAAAGATAATCGCTTTTAGTGCATAACTTCAGTCGACTAAATATCATCCAAATAAGTACATATTCAGAAACTATAACCCAAACTATATTTACATAAGAGTTATATATAAATATACCATAGAAACCAAATTACTTACTAATGATCCATACCCAAAGACATTCACATAGTTAGACCACTTGAAAACCAAAAGCTTCAACACAAAAGTGGCGATGTCACTAAACACCAGTCAAGTCTTCATCAATCTCCATGAGGGTCACGTTATCTTGCTTCTGCTCAATCCCATGACGAATCAAATCAATAGAAGCTTCAAGCCCTTGCAAACTATCACGATCACCAACATTCATGTTCACCAGACATGATATAGCATCCACCCCTTTCTCATGGTTTGGGCCAAGATAATGGAGCTCCCTAACTGTCCCTTCATGTTTCGCAAGCACATCGCCTAGTTCTCTGCATATTTCTTCCAATTTGACTAGGCGAGCTTGTGCTTCCATCACTTCACTGTTAAAGAGATGCTTGAACATGGTTGCAATATCATCGGAACCACTAGTGCGACGCAACTCATCTAGATTTGGGGTTTGGTTTGCCATTGATTTTGCAAGGAGTTCGATTTGGGATTTGGGGTTATGTGGACAGTAAAAAACGATGAAAATTAAGAGATTAGGTAGGGGTTCAATTATTATTACGCGTATAAATAGACAAATTCAACACATTTTTACTCTCCCCAAAATTAATTAAAGCATAAAACCGTGATCGAAGAGAATGATTACAAAAGATAACTGAAACCACAACATTTGAAAAAAAAATGAAACTTACAATAGAAAATCCTTACACTATGAAGTATGAACTAATACAAAAATAAAAGAATGACACAAATAACCTTATATTTCAATTACTTTCAAACCCCCCCTCCCCTCCTCCCCAAATTTGCTATCTAAATACAACCAAAACGAAAGAAAAAAAAGTATAATGTCTGCTTCAATCTTTTTTGACTATAATCCTTGTTAGATACCATAATATACTGATAACATTAAATACCAACTAATACATTACACGATCTTGGATGACCCACAAGAATTAACACATGTTAACTAAAAGCACTAGAACCTAAATTACAACAAACAGGCAATGAAACATAACCATCATAAATTACAATAAAAAATGCCCATCATAAATTATTGTTATCACCATTATTGGACACATAAGGAAGAGCACTAGAACATTCATCAAATTCATCATGAGTCGCATCCTCAAAATCATCAAAAGCATCCTTGGTGTAAATAGACTAGCTTTAAACGGCTTTTCATGCGGTGATCTTAAGTAAGCCGGTGATTGAGATTCTTCATTTTTCATGCACTAACCTCTTCCAACGACATACAATCAAAAATTTCTTTCTCTTATCATGGTTTTTAATTGTGTTGTCACCTCCTCATCAAACTCATCTTTACGCAAGTTTTTGTGATAGTAATCAACTAGGAATGCTTGAGAGTATGGAAACATATACCTCAATTTTCCCATGTAGTTGAGCCAATTCATACATCTTCTTAACATCTCTATCACTTTCCACTATAGTCAAACATTCTTCCAAGCTACATTTTGGTATACAATAAAATCAAGCCCAAATATCCTCTTTTATTTTTTCTAACAACATGTCACACATTTGGGAATACGACAACGTTTTAGACATAGATAGTTTAATTTCAATAATTTTTCCACCTGCGTACCTTAGGGGAAAGACGTAGAATATGCTTTTATTGAAAACTTCGAATACAATATCATTAGAATTATTAGACATCTTGTTTTTAATTGAAAAAATTGAATAAACAAAAAAAATCAGCCAAAAATAAATGTGTTAACGTTACCGAAATATTAGTGAAGTGTACACAAATTCTTCTAGTATTAGTGAACAAACACAAATGAAGTGTGTAAATAACAAAAAAAGGATTAATATAGTGATCTGAATGGATATTACCTGATGGATAATAGATCTAATTCAAAGTCGAGTGGTCGAGTAGCTAATGGTCGAGTATCCTAACATGTATTAATTACAACAAGTAACACCTATTAATTGATTACATTAATATTGATGTATTAATTACAACAACTAACATTTTCCCAACTAACACATAATATAATTAATGTGATGGGGTATATGATAATTATATAAATAGAGGTGAGAAACATATGATAAGATTACCAAACCTTAAAAGCTATGCAATGAATTCACCACCAAATTACGAGTGGGAAGAATTACTTGATATAGACGACTCTGATCTCCGATTATCCGCCACAACACAAAACACAATATCCTCTCAAGTTGATAATTATGTTGAAAACCCTGTTAGAAAAATACTCGGTCCTGTAGGTATTCGGGATGGTGTGGACGATGGTGTAATGATCACACAGGAGTTTATTAGGAAAGTTGTTGACGATTTGGTTGAGGATTCGGATTTTAAAAGTGGTCCATGGGTTAACGCGGTTGAGTTTATGAATGCTGATGGCGGGATCATTGTTGGTTGTTTTGCCGATATAAAAAAAATTCTTAAAAAAGGCAAACTTGAAAAGGTTGTTGCTATAATCAAGTCTTGTACTCCAAATGTTTTGGGTGATCTAAAAGTAACATTGAAAGACGTTTCAGGGTTTATGTCAGGTAAAATACATCACAAAGTTGTTAATGATTAGAGGTTTAAAAACCAATTTACCGTCGGAACTATCTTGATACTTCAAAATGTTTTTGTATTTTCTCCCAAACAATCTGGCAATCATTATCTTAACATCACAATAAAAAATTTGGTCAAGGTTTTATCCAAGGATGAGGTTCTTGAAAGTGGCAGCGGTGATGGTGGTACTGGAAGTGAAATATTTATGTAACCATTGGTGTTTGATCGAATGTATTTTCATTTATATGTTAAAATATTTTAACGAGTGGTTGTAGTTTGTTAAGTGTCTAGTTAATAGTTTGGTTGTAGTATAACTTATGTTGTAGTATAACTTATGTTGTAGTAAATCAATTAATTCAAAATTTTGGTTTTTACATATAACAAATTTACTCGTTAATTCGAAATGTGCATCAACTATACATTAATTCGAAATTTTGGTTTAAAAATTTATGTAGTAATTAATGTACTAGATACTCGACTACTCGACCGACGGCTACTCGACCTATGGTTGGAAAGATGTGGTAATTAAATGTCCACATTAATATGCATTTAGTATTGCACCTACTACATGTGTGTGTTAGTTTTGATATTAAGTGATATGAATAAATATGTGTTTGGTTTAAAATTTATGTAGTAATTAATGTAGTAGATACTCGACTACTCCACCGACGGCTACTCGACCTATGGTTGGGAAGATGTGGTAATTAAATGTCCACATTAATATGCATTTAGTATTGCACCTACTACATGTGTGTGTTAGTTTTGATATTAAGTGATATGAATAAATATGTGTTTGGTTTAAAAATTTATGTAGTAGATACTCGACTACTCGACTGACGGCTACTCGACCTATGGTTGGGAAGACGTGGTAATTAAATGTCCACATTAATATGCATTTAGTATGTTGTAGTAAATCAATTAATTCAAAATTTTAGGTTTTACATATAACAAATTTACTCGTTAATTGAAATGTGCATCAACTATACATTAATTCGAAATTTTGGTTTAAAAATTTATGTAGTAATTAATGTAGTAGATACTCGACTACTCGACCGACGGCTACTCGACCTATGGTTGGAAAGATGTGGTAATTAAATGTCCACATTAATATGCATTTAGTATTGCACCTACTACATGTGTGTGTTAGTTTTGATATTAAGTGATATGAATAAATATGTGTTTGGTTTAAAAATTTATGTAGTAATTAATGTAGTAGATACTCGACAAAATTTATGTAGTAATTAATGTAGTAGATACTCGACTACTCCACCGACGGCTACTCGACCTATGGTTGGGAAGATGTGGTAATTAAATGTCCACATTAATATGCATTTAGTATTACACCTACTACATGTGTGTGTTAGTTTTGATATTAAGTGATATGAATAAATATGTGTTTGGTTTAAAAATTTATGTAGTAATTAATGTAGTAGATACTCGACTACTCGACCGACGGCTACTCGACCTATGGTTGGGAAGACGTGGTAATTAAATGTCCACATTAATATGCATTTAGTATTGCACCTACTACATGTGTGTGTTAGTTTTAATATTAAGTGATATGAATAAATATGTGTTTGGTTTAATAATTTATGTAGTAATTAATGTAGTAGATACTCGACTACTCGACCTATGGTTGGAAAGATGTGGTAATTAAATGTCCATATTAATATGCATTTAGTATTGCACCTACTACATGTGTGTATTAGTTTTGATATTAAGTGATATGAATAAATATGTGTTTGGTTTAATAATTAATGTAGTAATTAATGTAGTAGATACTCGACTACTCGACCCACTTATATTCAAATATTTCTCACAAACACTAACAATTTATTTAATAACTAGATGAACGGATATGAAATTAGATGATAGGACATGAAATACATTGTTCTCAAAATAAAACAACAAATTAAAAAAAGGAATCATCCGAGACCCAACCCTCGTCACTTGAAGTATATGATTGCTCAGGTCCAAGCCCCATTTCTCATCGGTATTCAAATTCTCGTTGTTCCCGCTCCCTACGAGCAACTTCCCGCTCCCTACGAGCAGCTTCCTCACGTTCCTCGGCTAGTTCAAACTCAATGAGTACTTCCATATCTTGTTCAAGTAGTCAAAGTTGATCCTCAGTTAACCCAAACGAATTGGGATCGTATTCCAAAGGTGGGTTATTTGTCGGCTCCTTTTCAAGTGGGACGTTTGCCGCTTCATTTTCATTTGGGATTACCGATGTGAACTTGCGGTTGAACGCTTGCTACTTCATTTTCATTTGGGAATACCGGAAGAGATATTCGGTGAAGCGTCAAAAACATGCTCATTTTGTGGTGGACTAGGGAATTGTTGAGAGAAATCTTTGTGTGACATTTTGAAAATCCGTGTGTGAGTTGAGTATATAAGTTGTGTATGTGTTAAGTGTATGAGATGATTGTATGACTTGAATGGGTATTTATAGGCTAGGTTTTAAATTTGAACTTGAATCCAACAACAAACAAATTCATACATTAACCAAACAACTTGACAATACAAACATTAAAATTAACATATACAACTTCTTAATTGTTTGTTGAAAAATACAACCACTAAATTAACCAAACAACTTGAAAAATCAAAAGCTATAAATGATAACCATGACAAAACCAACAACTTCTTCATTCTTTGCTTTCCCTTTGTGCTTCTAACAATTGAGCTTCTTGCTGCTTCTTGCTCTCAATAGACCTGGAATAATTGTTACAGCACGATGGCACATCGGGGGATCAAGCCAATCTACTATACCCTAGTAAACAAGAAAGGTAACATATTAATGATTTCAAATTGTAACCCTAGTTTTTACAAAATAACACTTACATGATCTGGGCATCCATAAAAATGTCTTCCAGGGTTTTCATTTGTCCAAGATGTAATAACGTTCGTTCTTCTACTGCAAAAACAATGCATCATGGCTCTAGAATCTGCAAAAGTTTAATCTAAAATCGAAGATAAGAAAAGTAGAAGAATAAGATGTATTTGTGTGTGGGTGGGGGTGCGTATTTATGTAACACGAAAACAAAAAGTGACGTTGGAATATTGAATGACTAAAATACCCTTCAATATTGGCCACTTGGTCTCAGTTTTTAAACCCACTAACGGAACGTTAAATTTATTCATATCATTTAAATTCACAACTAACACACATATGTAGTAGATGGATTATTAAATGCATATTAATGTGTACAATTAATTACTACATCAACCCAACCATAGGTCGAGTAGCCGTCGGTCGAGTAGTCGAGTATCCAGTACATTAATTACTACATTAAGTTTTACAACCAAACTTACATTTATTCATATCATTTAAATTCACAACTAACACACATATGTAGTAGATGCAATATTAAATGCATATTAATTTGTACAATTAATTACTACATCTACCCAACCATAGGTCGAGTAGTCGAGTATCCAGTACATTAATTACTACATTAAATTTTACAACCAAACATACATTTATTCATATCATTTAAATTCACAACTAACACACATATGTAGTAGATGCAATATTAAATACATATTAATGTGTACAATTAATTACTACATCTACCCAACCATAGGTCGAGTAGCCGTCGGTCGAGTAGTCGAGTATCCAGTGCATTAATTACTACATTAAATTTTACAACCAAACTTACGTTTATTCATATCATTTAAATTCACAACTAACACACATATGTAGTAGATGCAATATTAAATGCATATTAATGTGTACAATTAATTACTACATCTACCCAACCATAGGTCGAGTAGCCGTCGGTCGAGTAGTCGAGTATCTAGTGCATTAATTACTACATTAAGTTTTACAACCAAACTTACATTTATTCATATTATTTAAATTCACAACTAACACACACATATATAGTAGATGCAATATTAAATGCATATATATTTGTACAATTAATTACTACATCTACCCAACCATAGGTCGAGTAGCCGTCGGTCGAGTAGTCGAGTATCCAGTACATTAATTACTACATTAAGTTTTACAACCAAACTTACATTTATTCATATAATTTAAATTCACAACTAACACACATATGTAGTAGATGCAATATTAAATGCATATTAATGTGTACAATTAATTACTACATCTACCCAACCATAGGTCGAGTAGCCGTCGGTCGAGTAGTCGAGTATCCAGTGCATTAATTACTACATTAAGTTTTACAACCAAACTTACATTTATTCATATCATTTAAATTCACAACTAACACACATATGTAGTAGATGCAATATTAAATGAGTATTAATTTGTAAAATTAATTACTACATCTACCCAACCATAGGTCGAGTAGCCGTCGGTCGAGTAGTCGAGTATCCAGTGCATTAATTACTACATTAAGTTTTACAACCAAACTTACATTTATTCATATCATTTAAATTCACAACTAACACACATATGTAGTAGATGCAATATTAAATGCATATTAATTTGTACAATTAATTACTATAGGTCGAATAGCCGTCGGTCGAGTAGTCGAGTATCTACTAACTTAAATACTACATTTATTTTACGTCATACAACTAACATACATAATTTACACCAAAGAGGTATATATATTAATGTACTTATTAGAAAGAATTAGATTGTTCACTCAAAAGAAATGGGAGAATCGGGTACTGAATTTAGTGTATATTTGGTTTACGGAGATGTGACTTTTGGTGTTTGCCTTAAAAGAAATATTACTTACAATCAACTGGTAGCTATTGTGAAGAAAAGTACAAGTTTAACGATCACGCAACCTCATGTTTACGTTCAAAGTTGGTACAAAGTGTGTCCACATTGTAGACGATGATGATGTGAGATTTTACACAAGCGAAATTTGCAAAGGAAAGGGTACGCCACATACTATTTTTATTGCAAAGATTGAGCAATGCTCTGTGGGAAATCCTTCTTCTTCTAGTTCTTTGGGTATAGATCTTAACGTTCCTTTATCTCCTTTCGATTTAAACCCACAATACACTGTTTACAATGATTCTCGAATACCCAAACAAGAATATTTCGAAAATCACCGTAATTTAAACCAACAATACAATATTTACAATGATTCAAAATTACCCAAAAAAGAAAATTTTGATTGCCATAATGATTTTATGGCAAGAGAACAGTTTGAGCATAATTGGCAAATGAATACTTTAAACAACATTCACAATCCACCAGATCCACAACCTATTATAAAAACTCCAAAAGGAAAAATTGATCATGCTAGATGTATTTTGGAAACGGGTGAAAGATTTGATAATAAAAAATGTGTTATGAATAAAATTGGTTATAAAGCTCTTTTAGATGGTTATGAATTTAAGGTTAGAAAATCAGATCCGGTAAGGTATGATGTAATTTGTGTGCATGAGGGTTGCGAATGTAAAATAATTTCAAGTAAGTGCAAATTTAGTAGTGAATGGGAATTAGGAATGGTGAACGACCATCACACTTGTTCAAAAACAAAAATAGGTATGCATCACCGTAATGCTACGAAAAACTTGTTGGGTCATTTACTAGTACCTAAGTTCAAAGACAACAGCCGTATATATACGGCAAAGGACATACAAAATGACATAAACCTAGAATTCAACATCGATATTAGTTACAAACAAGCATGGAGATCGAAAAATGTGGCATTGGATACACTTGAAGGTTGCCCGAAAGCATCTTTTGAACAGTTACCGGTTTATTGTCATAATTTAGAATTGACAAATGATGGTACTGTAACACATATTAATACTGATGATGAAGACCGGTTTAAGATGGTTTTCATAGCTTTTGGTGTAACGGTAAGCATATATATATTTTTTTACTATTAAATTTATTTTTTTGATTATTATTATCATATAACTAATCGTTTAATAATTAATTAGATTCGAAGCTTTCTGCACCATATGAGACCATTGTTAATAATTGATGCAACTCATCTTAAAGGTACTTACCTTGGAACAAATCTGCTGGCAGTTGGAATGAACAGGAATAATCAAATTATACCTGTTGCAACGGGTGTGTCTCAGGGTGAGACTAGTGAATCGTGGACATGGTTTTTGTCAAAATTGAGAGAATGCATTGGTGAAGTTCCAGATTTAACTATCATATCTGATCGACATGTAGCAATACAATCTGCATGTGAATCTGTTTTCCCGAATGCATTCCATGGGCATTGTTGTAGGCATTTGATGATGAATTGTAACTTGAAGAGTAAAAAGCATAAGGCTTTATATTGGAAGATGTGCAAAGCCTACTTAATCGATGATTTTAATAGAGCATTAGAAGAGGTTAAGGGCAAAAAAAGAAGCCTACGACAAACTGATCGAAGCTGGGGTTGAAAGGTGGTCTAGGGCATATTCCGCTGGTAATCGTTACAATTACATGACATCTTTGGCAAAAGATTGTGGAAAACTAGAAAGGGGGTTGAATAGTTTTACCAATTTAAAACTTCCTTTTAAATATTTAGATCGACTTATGTCAATCTATTTGGTTGTTTATGTTGGTACGTTGATAGATAGATATATAAACGTGATTTACACAATGAAAGATAAAGAGCTAAAGCAATGCACATCACCACGACACAAGTTATTTATAGTGGTTCGCTTTGTGGACAAGGACACCTTCCTTGCCCTACTCCACTCCCGAGTCACCTACTCGAGATTTATAGTTCGTACAACACTACACCAACTCCTTATGGCGGAGAAGCCTTCACAACGTCGCTTAACCTTTTTCCCGTACAAAGCTAAATACCGAGTTCCTTCACACCAAGGCGAACCACACCTAACACAACGTCGCTTACCCTTTATACTTGCTAGGCTAACCACCGAGTTCTTTCACACCAAGGAGAACTAATCCTATCACAACGTCGCCTACCCTTTATTAGGTACTAGGCTAAGCACCTAGTTCCATTACTATGGAGGAACTACTACCCTTCACAACACAACACCTAATATCAAGGAGATCCACTCCTTGTTACAATACCATCAAGGATATCACCATCCTTGAAATAAACAATACTTATATGTATAACGATGCACCTCATCGATTATACGACCTAGGCATTCTTCCCAAATGCGACTTGATTTGATTCTTCGGCATCCTTCACTAATGCCTTAGACACAACGCTTGGCACCCTTCACTAATGCCTTCGTCTTGACACCTTTAGCATTCTTCACTAATGCTTTGACACGGATGATGAGCACCTTTCACTAATGCTTTCATCTTGACACTTTCGGCATTCTTCACTAATGCCTTCAACCCAACATCTATGGAGAAAGTAAGAACTATCAACAAGAGAACCTTAGTTGTCTTGATGATGACGAAGCATGGCAACTCATGGACTTGAGCTTGCTCGTCTTCAAGAAGTGGTGATCTTGCCTTTAAGAGGAACCTAGAAGATCACACAAAAACAAAAGACAAACTACATAGATCACTTGGATATGAGGTTAGAGGGTTATAATACTTGGGAAGTATGTATGTAAAGTGGTGAGTAGAAAGGAAGAAATGGCTCTCTATTTATAGAGAAAATTCTCTACTGTTCCCCGGATCCCACGGATCCCTACCACAAGGGATCCGGCTAGCACAAAGCCAGGGATCCGTGGAACGCTCCTCTTTGCCCATGGGTATTTTTGGTTATGGGTCATGGGTTATGGGTTGATCCATGGTTTTCTAGATACAATGTATCTTAAGGATACAATGAACTTGGTTAAGTGGTATATATAAAACCATGGGTTATGGGTCAATACCATTTGCTAGTTTTTACCCATTTTAGTATATACATGTTTTTACCCATTTTAGTATACTTAGTTTAAGTATATGCTAACCCAATATGTAAACACTAGTTGTTGTACATATGTATCATAAAATCACTTATACTTGTTTTAGTGTTTTATGTGAAAACGTAAGTGTGTTAGGAAACTATTAACTCAAACTATTTACGTATTCTATTTGTTTCGTTAAAATGATTTTACGTTTGTTATCGACAAAACATTAGAAGATCGTAAAATATAAATAAACGTTTTTACGGCTTATTTGTATTAACAATCTCCCCCTTTTTGTTGATGACAAAACATAAAATTATTTTAAGAAAAAGCTAAAATTGTAAAAGTTTGAATTTGTAGTTTTACTTTCTTCTCCCCTTTGTCGAAACAAAAGTGTTAAAAGAAACTAACACAATTTTTTTAAAAAAATATGTAAAATGTAAAGAGAGCAAGTGACGGAATGGTACTGTCTTAACTCTCCTTGACGAGTCCATCCTTTGAAAGGGCGTCAAGGACATGACGTAAAATAAACTAATTGTGTTTGCAATTATGTTTGCAAATGGTTCGTCTAAGTGACGAGAACGTGCTCCCCCTTGAAGATTGCAAAGTTGCAATGGGGTGTCATGAAGTATAGTCCAAAATCGGATTAAGTTGCAAATGTTTTTGCAATATCGTTTGACACAAAGCTCCCCCTAGCTTTATGGTGTCAAAATCTTCATGTGTATTTTGAAAATCTACAAAGTAAAGGTTAGAAAACAAGAGTATAGTGCATAATTTCCTGCAAATAAAACTCAAGTTAGTAGAAATTTGTGCTTGATCCACGGATCCCGGTTCCCTTCTTGGAGGGATCCGCTAGGCATTTTGTAGGATCCGCTATCGGTGACAGTTTCTTCAAGAATGAAGATGTGTCAAACAATGCTAGTGTGGAGATAATATATGTGTACAATAAAGAGCACAACGCACAAAATAATCAAAGCATATAAATGTTCATTCAATAAAACAAGAGATAACCAAACAAATCTCTAAAACTAAGAGAATGAACTAGGACATACAAGTACCACTAAATACTAACTAGTTACTAGACTTAAAATGCTACAATGTGCAAGAGTCTAGGGATGAGTGGACTTGTTGATTTGATCCAACTTTGCAAGAAGATAATTAAACATGAAATGTATCTCATTCCGTGCTTCTTGAACAAGTCCTTGAGTGTTTAGACAATTTGGACAATTATTGTCTTGGTTTGAACCCGAGCGAAATGGATATTTTGAGGAGGCTCAATGTGTGTTTGTGGATCTTCATTTTGAGAAGTAGGAAGAGGTTCTAAAATGAGGGTGGTAATGGAACTTCTTCCATATGATCAAGGTTGTTCCTTGTCTCCCATGATGGGCTAGTTGGTGTTGTAGGTGGTTCCTATTCAATGAAAAGGTTGGTGAATGGGAGTTTCTTTGTGGTGAATGAAATAATGAATAGATGTTTGGGTGAGGAGAGGCTCATTCAAGGAATGTAGACCATGCTCAATGAATGATGGTTTTGATGGCTTGCTAGAACTAGTCAAGTTTGGTTTTGAGCTAGAGGATCCTTTCTCTAGTCCGAAGGTTTGATACTAATCCTTGCGGTTCTCTTGGCCTTTGTTGGATGAGTTTGATGGGATGGGGTTCTAGTATCATTATCTCTAGTGGGGATGTTTCGTGGAAGATATTTCATGGATCATTTGACCCTTTCTTTTGGTTGATCCTAAGGTTGTGGAGTTGTTGCTAAGAGTCTTAGTCATGGTGATGATGATGCTAATGTGAGCTTCTAATTGCCGAGTTTTGAAAGGTGAGTGAGGATGGTGCCTTAAACCTAAGGTTGTTTGGTTTATAAAGGATAATTTGAATTAGGAAATTAAATTCTTGGCCATTTAGAGGACTAAGCATGCTCTTGAGGTTTTGATCACTCTAGGAGGATAATTAATGAATGCTAAAAGTGGTTAGAGAACCAAAAGGTGACTTAAATTTGAATATGGAAGTCGATTGATGCTTTACGCATCTGGATCCCATGATCCTCTCGTGAGGATCCGCTGGTTAAAGACCGAGGATCCGCTATCGATAGGTTTTAGGTGAAATCATTATGCTTTTGTAAGGTTTATTATTAATGGATTTCGAGGTTTTGACTTAATTTTGAAGTCTTTAGCTGTTGGATATCTCAAATCCTCAACCATAACAAGTAATGGTGCTTAATGATGGTTTTGGCCAAGAAAATTGACCTTGGGTAGTCTAACTATATGTTTGACAAGGATTCCATTTAATTTGATGTGGAGAAATGGTGATAACAAGTCCTAGAAGTCAGATGATGTCCTAAGAGGAATTTACTAAAATCTTTAAAAATAAAAAGAAATGAAAAACTAATTTTTGAGCCTAATTTTGAGTCAAAGATGATTTGAAATCAATTTGCTAAAATTGAAGGATAGACCAAACTAAGTGCTATCAGACGTGATAGATAATGTGTGAGTGTTGGAGCGGAATTATGGTGAGTTTTGACTAGTTGATAAATCAAAAATACTTCGAAAATATATCCTAGATAAGCTATGGATGAGAGTGAGGTTTTCAACTATTTGAGGAAGACTTAGTTGGCTCTAGTATCTTATGTTTGACTTGTGTGAGGTGATCTAGTAGACTATTTTGATGTAGGCAAATCAGATTACTTATCGGATGCCACGGATCCCGCGGTTCCCTTATGGGAGGGATCCGCTAGTTCAAAAGTCGATCCGCCAACCGCAGATCGAGAGCTTTCGTGAAATGTGCAACTTTGCACTTTTATAGTAAATGCTTTTCCTAGTTGTTTCTATGGGGACTAAATGCAAGAACACAACTAATATCATGTAATCAAGTAGGAAGAGCTAAAATTCCTAGAATGAGTGATGACGACCACTTAAGAGGTCGTAAAATCTCATTTTCCAAATACCTAAGTTAGGATTGTTTAGTGCCAAGATATGGCAATACCTACATACTACGAGCATAGTTTAAAGTGTTACAAACCATTGTTTGAAATTGTTCATCATACATTTGAGTCCTAAGACCTTACCTTTCTTCTCCTCCTTCATCTTCACCCATCCTCCACTCTTTATCAAACTATCTTCACTTCTTCTTCCTCAAGAAATTGGCGAAGCATTTGAAGATTCCTTGGTTTGTTGCCATTCGGGTGATTCATTAGGGATGTTTGGCAATTGGTTAATGTAGTCCAAGGGTCAAGATCGATATTTTCGAGTGGGTTGCTACTACTCCTTCACCTTCTCCTTGCCTCTCCCTTTCGTCCGAGGAATCCGTGGGTGGGTGTGGCCTCTTGCCTTCCACCATAAACCTTGTTGTTCTACCCTCGGTTAATGGTACCATAACCTTATTGCAAAAGCTATGATCAAAGGATTGTGGAGAAGGGTCTAATGCAAAGATGAATTTGGCAAGACGGGTTAGAAGCATTGCATACGGAAGCACCATCTTGTCCATGCTTCTTACACTTGCCATTCTCTTGACCATGTAGTAGGCAAGGTTAAACCGAGTATTGGTCACTAGGCAATAGATCATGAAGCTTAGACATGCGTTGGGGTGGTCCTTGTTTCCTACTAGGCACACCACATTTTCTCTTATCACATCTTCCCATTTCCTATACAATCCATACATTTCGAAGCTCCATTTGAAAAGGATCCTATAGATCACTTTTGACTTCCTTGTGACTCTTGATGGTGATGCTCTTGGCATGAACACGGTGTCCTCACCGTGGTTGCTTCCGGATCAAGGTGTTGTAGATATCATGATTATCAACCATTGTGTGTAGTTGTTCCAAAGACCATTCATTGGAGTACATACAAACGCCTTGATATGGAACCCCTATAATTCTTCCAAACTCTATAAGTGAAAGACTAAACTCTCGCTCATTGATGGTGAATTCAATTGAGATGGACCCATCATCATTTCTAATTATACCCATTGTCTTGTAGAACTCAAGCACAAAGACCGGGCAAATTTGCTCGTTTATATCCAATAAACAATCAAACCCAATAGTTCCAAATACTTCCCTTATGTCGGTATTTGCAAGAAATGATGGATCAACAACTCTACCTTCATGAAAGAGTCTCCTTTCAAGCAACTTAAAGGCTTTCCTATCGTCCGGACTTAATCCATTTTCCTATGGTACATGGGTATGTAGTGAGCGGTGTCTTGGTAATCTTGTTGCTTGTTGCTTGGCATGATGTTCCTAAATAATACAACCACAATGTGGTGTTAATTGTGAATAGTAGCCTAGAGGGTTTGATCACAATTTTGCTCTCATCATCTTTGTTAAGTTCAAGAAATGTGTTTAATTTGTATTAACAATGTTAATTCTTTGATTTAGATTATCTTAGAAAACAATGTGGTGACAAATTATGATAAACCCATTTGAACCCAACTCTTAAAGATGAAGAAATTGTAATCTTTAGAAATCAAGGAATTAAATTAACAATGTAGTGAAGATAGTACTTACACAAGTGATTGTTAAACTTGAGAGGAATGATCAAATTGCTCCTATGAACAGTACCTGGGTTTTTGTTCGTGAGTCTTTGAGGTGAGTATTATTGTGGAACATCCACAGTGATCATTCTTGAGCATATACTGTCTTCTGTTGCACGGATCCCGCGGATCCCTCTCATATGGGATCCGGCTAGTATAAACTTAGGGATCCGGCATGACAGCAAAAGTCAGCTCAAAAATTCCTTGATAACTTTGGTTTGGGAGTTCTAAAACGCCTAGTGTTTTGGTGTTAAGGTTCTAAAACTTGTGGTTTGAGGTTTTGACGATTTAATACTATTCCTATTGAACGAGGTTCCCTTTTTAAGAATTGGTCTTAATTCTTGAGAAGCTTTTCAAACATTATAATAAAATCCCATTTTATCATAATATAAGAAGTTTCACATGGATATTTATTGACATAGATGAAGTGTCAATAAATCCTTTGTGATGAATAATGATTGGGGTTATCGAATAACCAAGATATCATTATTACGAGTTGGTAATGTAGTCTATACAAATAAGTCGAAAAATACTATTTAGATGATGACTATAATATGAATAACTACTAGAACAATTACTAATAAATCATGCAACTAAGATTTTAATAATAACAATAAAGGTAAGTAATTAAAGATCATACCTTTGCCAAATATTCATTTTAAGAAAAGAAATATTTAGATGTTTTGTGATCTTCTTGGAATCTCCGTTTATGTTGTAAGAATACTAAACATTCTTTTGCGAAAAGAAATATTTAGATAAATTCTTTATGATCTTCTTGGTAACTCCAAATCCAAGTATGGATAATGCTTAAGAGAAAAAAATGTTAGAGCATTCTATCATTGTCCAACAATAAACAATATAATGATTTTTAAAATATGACAAAGATAATCCTTCTTTGTAGTTTTCAAACATACATGGATCGTATCAAGTTTTTAAAGTACAACATACTCTAAGAAACTTGGTAACGAAGCTCGATGCCAATTGTGGAAAACTAGAAGGGGGTTGAATAGTTTTACCAATTTAAAACTTCCTTTTAAATATTTAGATCGACTTATGTCAATCTATTTGGTTGTTTATGTTGGACGTTGATAGATAGATATATAAGCGTGTAATGAAAGATAAAGAGTAAGAAGCACATCACCACGACACAAGTTATTTATAGTGGTTCGGCTACAAGGACACCTTCCTTGCCCTACTCCACTCCTCGAGTCACCTACTCGAGAGTTCGTAAACACTACACCAACTCCTTATGGCGAGAAGCCTTCACAACGTGGCTTAACCTTTTTCCAGACAAAGCTAAATACCGAGTTCCTTCACACCAAGGCGAACCACACCTAACACAACGTCGCCTACCCTTTATACGGTGCTAGGCTAACCACCGAGTTCTTTCACACCAAGGAGAACTAATCCTATCACAACGTTGCCTACCCTTTATTAGGTACTAGGCTAAGCACCTAGTTCCATTACTATGGAGGAACTACTACCCTTCACAACACAACACCTAATATCAAGGAGATCCACTCCTTGTTACAATACCATCAAGGATATCACCATCCTTGGAAATAAACAAATACTTATATGTATAACGATGCACCTCATCGATTATACGACCTAGGCATTCTTCCCAAATGCGACTTGATTTGATTCTTCGACATCCTTCACTAATGCCTTAGACACAACGCTTGGCACCCTTCACTAATGCCTTCGTCTTGACACCTTTAGCATTCTTCACTAATGCTTTGACACGGATGATGAGCACCTTTCACTAATGCTTTCATCTTGACACTTTCAGCATTCTTCACTAATGCCTTCAACCCAACATCTATGGAGAAAGTAAGAACTATCAACAAGAGAACCTTAGTTGTCTTGATGATGACGGCATGGCAACTCATGGACTTGAGCTTGCTCGTCTTCAAGAAGTGGTGATCTTGCCTTTAAGAGGAACCTAGAAGATCACACAAAACAAAAGACAAACTACATAGATCACTTGGATCCGAGGTTAGAGGTTATAATACTTGGGGAAGTATGTATGTAAAGTGGTGAGTAGAAAGGAAGAAATGGCTCTCTATTTATAGAAAAATTCTCTTGTTCCCGGATCCCACGGATCCCTACCACAAGGGATCCGCTAGCACAAAGCCGGGGATCCGTGGAACGCTCCTCTTGCCCATGGGTATTTTTGGTTATGGGTCATGGGTCCATGGTTTATTTCTAGATAAAATTTATCTTAAGGATACAATGAACTTGGTTAAGTGGTATATATAAAACCATGGGTTATGGGTCAATACCATTTGCTAGTTTTTACCCATTTTAGTATATACATGTTTTACCCATTTTAGTATACTTAGTTTAAGTATATGCTAACCCAATATGTAAACACTAGTTGTTGTACATATGTATCATAAAATCACTTATACTTGTTTTAGTGTTTTATGTGAAACGTAAGTGTGTTAGGAAACTATTAACTCAAACTATTTACGTATTCTATTTGTTTCGTTAAAATGATTTTACGTTTGTTATCGACAAAACATTAGAAGATCGTAAAATATAAATAAACGTTTTGCGCATTAAAAGCTTATTTGTATTACCCTCGACTTTCAAATCTTGACAAAATCGGTCCACGAGCATTTGTTTTGGAATAAAAGTCAACCCAAGTCCTTTCAAAATCAAAATTTATCAAAAATGATCCTTGGGTAAAAAGTTTGGAGAATTTACAAGTTTGGTCCTTGAAGTTTCAAATTGGCAAAAATAGTCCTTGGAAGTTAAAAATGGAAAATTATCTTTTATGGTCCTTGTACTAATGGAACTTGGCAAGATTGACCCTTGGAATAACTTTGAAAAATTAGCGAGTTCGGTCCTTGAGAATTGAAAATTACACAATTGGTCCTTGTGATAACTACTAAGCCAAACGGATCCTTTTTTTATTAATAATCCAAACCAGAACACAAATAAAATAAAAACCCACCACCTGACCAAACCACGCCCTTTTCCTCCTCTTTTCTTCTTTCTCTCAAACACTCAACCTCCTCCCATCCTTTACAGTTATCACCAAACCCACTCACCCACTCTTTCCCTATTTCCCATGGTCGCAAAGTTGGACTTTCACGTTTCCACTCACGAAGCAAACACGGAAGAAGAGACAAAAGGAAGACCCACCATAGCGATTAGTTGTTGTATAAATGGAGTTTGTATGCCAATGTATAAGGCTAGTTAGTCTTTAGTTAGTTTTAGTTTTAATTTAGTTTTCCGCTTTGGTCCAATTTTCATGTCATTAGAATTACATTACCATTTAATTTTCATTGTCATTCTTGTTTCTCGTAGCTTAATTAGTTTTCAATAGTTGTAATCTCGATTGTTATTATTTATTCGGTTCTATAAAATCAACTTTTAGTCTTCAAAAATTCACTTTGTCTTAATTTACTTTAATTTTTCATGTGTTGTTTGTACTTCATCTCTATGCCTTAATTCCGGTTCTGAGGCTCGGGGAAGCTTATTATAGCTTTTCCTATAGCCTTTTATTCATTTTCAACAATTTTTCAAAAAGTCAATGAAAGTCAAATCGGGTCAAAATTAGGAAGTCAAACTTGTTCTAGTTTAATTTATGTTTTAATCATTAAGGTAATGAGTTTTAAGGTTATTAGTTTGTTTAAAATCGGTAATAGTCATAATCCTTGCATCTTTAGTGATTAAATCTCATTTTGGAAAATGTAAGTAGTGTTTGGATTTGTCTAAATTCTAGTGTTTCAATAGTTTTAGTTAGTCAAATTTGAGTCAAGTTAGTTTACAAGTTGTTTTCAAAAGTTTTGTCATTCAAGTTTTCAAGTTCTCAAGTCTCAAATGTATTTTCAAGTGCATTTTCAAATCAGTCCAAAAGTAATAAAAGTGGATTTTCTCAGTTCTTAACGAGTAGCTTTCATCATTTTCAGTCATCAAAAAAATTTATAAAATTAAAATCACAAGTTCTATTCTTTGGTTTAGTTTTACGCAAAAGGAAAAAAATTGAAAAATCTCTAGCTAGTTTTGTTTGTAGCTCAAAGTGGGAGTTTGGATGAAAAGTGCCTTGCACCGGTTGATCGATCCAACTCCAAGATTTTTCTGACTTATTAATAATTGTGACGACTTGTTCAAGTTCGTTTGAGGGCAAAAGCAAGTTGAGTTGGTGGACTCCTAGTAACGAGCTCGAGAGGCTATTTCCATCTCTAGCTTATTCAGAATAAGCCCCAAAAGTGTCCCTTTGGCTGTAGTCCTTCAGCATCTAAGTTCATTTAATTTTCAAATGCTTATTGGTTTCTAGCTTTGCTTATTCAGAAACTTAGGTGCATTTAGTATAATTAGTTTAGGTTTAGTTTATCCTCAGCTTATTAGGTGTTTATTTGTAGCTTATATTGCTTATTAGTCCATTTTATAGCAAGGATCCCCAATTTAGAACTCTTGCCTCTGCTTTTCCTTCCTTAGTTTTTTTTTTTTTTTTTTTTTTTTTTTTTTTTCTTGTTGGTAGTTTACTTGGTATGTAAATACTTGTGTAGCTTAATTATTGCTTATTCAAGTGCTTTTCATTGCTTAATTGGTGTTTAAAAGCTGCTAAAGGGGTGTTTGGAATCTGTCCCACAGCAGCATATGGATTTGTTGGAGGTTGTTTAGCTTATTTTCTATTTGTTTATTTAGTTTACCCTTAATACTTTTAGATCCCTAGATTATGTTTTCATTAGTTTTGCTTATTTCACTAGCTTTTTGATAGCTTCTTAGTGTCCTTTAGTAGCCTTAAACCAAGCGGACCATTAACTCTTTTGTTCTTGCTATCCTTGTGCTTATCTGACAATTTGCGACTTCCATAAGTTTAGTTTTCATAGAAATTGCTTATTTTGTTCTTAAACTAGTTTGCAAAATAGAAAAACTCAAAAAATAATAATAAGAGATAAAGGGGCTACGAGATTCGAACTCGAGACTCTTGCAATCAACATCCCCGCACCAAACCCAACACCACTTAACCATCATGCCAAGTATTTTCTTGTGTCTAAGATTGCACCTTAAATTCCTTTAAGCTCATTTCTTCCTTTTGTAGCTTTAAAGTTTTTTTTTTTTTTTTTTTTTTTTTTTTTTGGCTTATTTGACAAACTAAGTAGCTTTTCAAAAGTAAGATTTTCTCAGTTCATATTAGTAAAAGTAATTTCTGAAAAGTTTTGTAATTTACCATAATGTTTTAGTATTTTTAATATTTAATTTCTTAGTTTTTAGTTTTTAAATCATAATAAATAGAAAAATACTCGAAAAAATACCCGGCTTTTTCCTAAAATTATTTTAGTCAATTAGAATGTAGGAAAATTATATTTGCACTCGTGGGATGTAAATTGCATTTTTATCTAACGATTTTAAATATAGAATTAAAATGACTTCAAAGTCTTTATTAGATTTAATTTCCTTAGTGTAATCAATCATAACCTTTTCTGTTCAATATTCACCCGATCCAGTTTGTTGTATTCAGGTTTACACCTCGTTGGGACTTAACGACAGGAAACACTAAACTCCTCGGACTTAATTGCATTTTGTTACGGTTTGTTTGACTTTATAGTTGACCATTCACAGTGGTTGACTAATAAAAGATAGACCGTTTGGAAGCGAATCAAAATTTGGTGCTGCTGCCTAGGGAGGTGTCTTTGCGTACTCTAAATTTGAAGCATCGATGATTGTTGAATATACACCCATTGTATATTTACCATCTTTGTCCATATTTCCTTATTTTCATATAAAACCAAAATTATCGTGAAGTTAATTCGTTTGACTAATCGATTACCAAAAATATTTTCATTCTTTGTTTTTACAACATGTTTTCAAAATACCAAAATATTCCTCTTTACCCTCTTACCCTTTTGATTCTTCATTTCTTACCCTCTGGAACCCTTTGATTCTTTCTATGTCTTATCCTCACCTTCTTGGTTGTCAATGGTGTGGTGGCCTCATAATGATGATAATTGTCTCGGTTTAGCATGGTAGAGTCGGAAATGGGTGCATCTATAACCAAGATCCTATTCTTACCATGACACGTTGATTTATTCCATCGACTACCACATCATGAGATTCGAGACATATTCATGTGAATTTTGTGGGGTCCTCATCAAAATTTGAGTGTCGAAGCGGGAACACGTTTGTCTATGAAGAATTTTACGGTAACACTCGGGACTTTGGAAATGACCAAATTCCATATTATTCACATGACCGACCACAACAATCATTTTGTTGTAGTCTTGTGGAGGTCCACACTTTAGCTCGATTGTCGAACAAGGAATCCATTTCCTTGTAACAATTACAACTCTTCGTATCATGACCAACCTCTACGATACCAAATGAATGGGCACCACCTCACCTAAGCCACTTCCTCAAAATCTTCTCCTTGATCTTTTGGATTTAGTGAAGATTTGAAGGAATGTAAACATTCCCAAGATAATCCAAATCAAAATCCATGGAAGAATTGTTAGGCGAAAAGCGGTTTGCTAAATTAAATTCCACGATTGCGGTGAAAACTCTATTAAGGAATTAATTGAAATACAAAAGCGACCAAATCTAGCTCTCGATTCCGTTTCATTCACGATGGCGGTGATGATGAAGATACCCTTGATATTCTACAATTTTATAAAGATTCATCAAGTTCATCGGTTGAGATTCCATCCGGTAAAATCACGGGGAGAAAAGAATATGGTGAATCACTAGCGGTAGAAATAATGGAACTTGTAGAATCCATAGCGCTAGTCCTTCTCAACTCCTCGGTCTGTTGTTATCACACCGAGGTTCACACTCACTCTCTTATTATGGGGATGAGCATCTTGACCTTTGTTCACGAAAAGGAGCGGACGAATTCATAAAGTCTAGTGTCGAGAACCTTGTCCCAATCCCAAGAGAGTCGCGAGGAATTCTCGAGCATTTGTGTGATATCCCTACCCTCTTGTCTTCCCAAAGATCATGTTGAGATGTTCTCCGATTCTAATGATGACGATTCGTTATCTTGTGGAGACATAAGTTATGTGGGAATTACCTTACGAGCTTGTCGACTTAGGAGAAGAGAATGATGAAGAAATAATCCAAGGCAAGCTCTTCGTCTTACATTATGAATGTTAATCTTCTCATTTCTAGAATCGAGGCTTTTAATGAAAAGCCTATTTCATCTCCTATCCCCATAAAGGATAGTGACATTCTTCCGATGATTCTATTCCGGAAATGAAAGCCTTGTTTTGATAATATGGGAGAGAAGATTGGTGGCGTGCCACTCTCATTCTCATAATTCTCTCCCGATCATGAATCATTTACTTTTGAGGAGTTCGCGGTGAACTCGCTCATATCATATCTCACGGAGTATGATAATTTCTACTTTGATCTAGACACACCCATAATATGTCTTGATCAAGCGAGCTTAGCGATGAGATTCATGAAACTATGAATTCTCTGATGAGGATGAAGAGTTAGTCATGATTTTTATCATGATTTTCTTTCTTTTCTTCATATATTCATCACTTCTCCTGTTCTTCACTCCTTGGGAATGAAGACATTATCTTCGATCCGGCAATTCCATGTACCATTATCTTGGTAGAATATATCTCATCGGTGTGGAACTTTCACGTGCTTCAATGTTTATACAAACATCTTGAATGAAAGTCCGATGGAGATTGTCTCTTCCACTTACTTCCCATGAACAAATTAATTGAGGTCGAGTCAAGCTAGCGACTCGGTAATCAAAAACGATGAGTTAAACATGGGTTTTCACCCGTGTGTACCACCTAGTGTGGGGAGTTGCCCCATTGTTGTATATAAGTTTTCATTCAAAAAAAAAAAAAATTACAAAAATAATGGCCGTAGTATTTCCTTTTCGTTCTATGTTTCGGCATAACAGTAGGTACTTTGAATATTGAGGGCAATATTCATTTCTAGTGTGGAAATTCTCACGAATTTTATCATGTAATTATACCACCCAATTCCCCATTTTGGCCAAATGTTTTTGGAGTAAGTGTTTTGCACTTACTCGACTTCTGATTATCGATCCGCCATGTCTAATAAACAAAATGATTGGCTAATCCGAGGAAAACGGCTCTTGGTAAAGATATCTCAAATCCGTTGACGACTTGCAATTTGCCCAAAATTGTATGGTGTTATTCACCATATCTTTAATTAGTGAAGAGTTGGCTAGTCCAAGTTTATGGCTTGTGGTAAAGGCGATTGGAAAACCATAATTGTAATCGACTCACCAAAGATATTTTATCTAAGAGTTGGCTAGTCCGAAGCAAGCGGCTTGGTAAAGACAATCAAAACCGATTGAAAATTTGGTGATTTGCTTAAAATCATTTGGTTATCATTGTACCAAGGTTCTTACTTGAAGCGAAACAATTGGCAACTCGAGTAATGGCTTTTGGTAAAGAGACTTAAATCCATTAAATTTTCATAAAGATTGCTAGGGACTAGCAATAGTTTAGTGTGGGGGATTGATGAGTGTGTAAATACTCATCATTTTGTCTTATCATTTGCAAAACACTTAAAAACACTCAAATATGCGACAAAATACAAAATATATCCAAGGATTGTATTTTATATGTTTCGGATGCAAAATGTTTAAAAGCAGATGAAAAGCGAGCTAAGTTTGCATAATTGGCGGTTTAGGTCCCTCGACTTTCAAATCTTGACAAAATCGGTCCACGAGCATTTGTTTTGGAATAAAAGTCAACCCAAGTCCTTTCAAAATCAAAATTTATCAAAAATGATCCTTGGGTAAAAATTTTGGAGAATTTACAAGTTTGGTCCTTGAGTTTCAAATTGGCAAAAATAGTCCTTGGAAGTTAAAATGGAAAATTATCTTTTATGGTCCTTGTACTAATGGAACTTGGCAAGATTGACCCTTGGAATAACTTTGAAAAATTAGCGAGTTCGGTCCTTGAAATTGAAATTACACAATTGGTCCTTGTGATAACTACTAAGCCAAACGGATCCTTTTTATTAATAATCCAAACCGAGGAACACAAATAAAATAAAAACCCACCATTGACCAAACCACATACCCTTTTCCTCCTCTTTTCTTCTTTCTCGAAACACTCAACCTCCTCCCATCCTTTACCGTTATCACCGAAAC
Source organism: Chrysanthemum lavandulifolium (assembly GCA_022545495.1). Classification (NCBI taxonomy): domain Eukaryota; kingdom Viridiplantae; phylum Streptophyta; class Magnoliopsida; order Asterales; family Asteraceae; genus Chrysanthemum; species Chrysanthemum lavandulifolium. Next base: position 175,046,948 of record CM040245.1, on the reverse strand, counting down.
CCGCTCACCCACTCTTTCCCTATTTCCATGGGCGCAAAGTTGGACTTTTCACGTTTCCCACTCACGAAGCAAACACGAAGAAGAGACAAAGGAAGACCCACCATGCAGTTAGTTGTTGTATAAATGGAGTTTGTATGCCAATGTATAAGGCTAGTTAGTCTTTAGTTAGTTTTAGTTTTAATTTAGTTTTCCGGTTTTGGTCCAATTTTCATGTCATTAGAATTACATTACCATTTAATTTTCATTGTCATTCTTGTTTTCTGTAGCTTAATTAGTTTTCAATAGTTGTAATCTCAGTATTGTTATTATTTATTCGGTTCTATAAAATCAACTTTTAGTCTTCAAAAATTCACTTTGTCTTAATTTACTTTAATTTTTCATGTGTTGTTTGTACTTCATCTCTATGCCTTAATTCCGGTTCTGAAGCTCGGGAAGCTTATTATAGCTTTTCCTATAGCCTTTTATTCATTTTCAACAATTTTTAAAAAGTCAATGAAAGTCAAATCGGGTCAAAATTAGGAAGTCAAACTTGTTCTAGTTTAATTTATGTTTTTAATCATTAAGGTAATGAGTTTTAAGGTTATTAGTTTGTTTAAAATCGGTAATAGTCATAATCCTTGCATCTTTAGTGATTAAATCTCATTTTGGAAAATGTAAGTAGTGTTTGGATTTGTCTAAATTCTAGTGTTTCAATAGTTTTAGTTAGTCAAATTTGAGTCAAGTTAGTTTATAAGTTGTTTTCAAAGTTTTGTCATTCAAGTTTTCAAGTTCTCAAGTCTCAAATGTATTTTCAAGTGCATTTTCAAATCATCCAAAAGTAATAAAAGTGGATTTTCTCGGTTCTTAACGAGTAGCTTTCATCATTTTAGTCATCAAACAAATTTATAAAAATTAAAATCACAAGTTCTATTCTTTGGTTTAGTTTTACGCAAAAGGAAAAAATTGAAAAAATCTCTAGCTAGTTTTGTTTGTAGCTCGAAGTGGGAGTTTGGATGAAAAGTGCCTGCACGGTTGATCGATCCAACTCCAAGATTTTTGACTTATTAATAAGTCAGTAGACGGCTTGTTCAAGTTCGTTTTGAGGGCAAAAGCAAGTTGAGTTGGTGGACTCCTAGTAACGAAGCTCGAGGCTATTTCCATCTCTAGCTTATTCGAGAATAAGCCCAAAGTGTCCACTTTGGTTGTTTTGGTCTGAGTCCTTGACTAAGTTCATTTAATTTTCAAATGCTTATTGGTTTCTAGCTTTGCTTATTGAAACTTAGGTGCATTTAGTATAATTAGTTTAGGTTTAGTTTATCCTCAGCTTATTAGGTGTTTATTTGTAGTTTATATTGCTTATTAGTCCATTTTATAGCTTAAGGATCCCCCAGTTTAGAACTCTTGCCTACTGCTTTTCCTTCTAACTGTTAGTTTTTTTTTTACTGTTGGTAGTTTACTTCAGCGTAGCAAATACTTGTGTAGCTTAATTATTGCTTATTCAAGTGCTTTTCATTGCTTAATTGGTGTTTAAAAGCTGCTAAAGGGGTGTTTGGAATCTTTCCCACAGCAGCATATGGATTTGTTGGAGGTTGTTTAGCTTATTTTCTATTTGTTTATTGCTCATTTAGTTTACCCTTAATACTTTTAGATCCCTAGATTATGTTTTCATTAGTTTTGCTTATTTCACTAGCTTTTTGATAGCTTCTTAGTATCCTTTAGTAGCCTTAAACCAAGCAGACCCTTAACTCTTTTGTTGCTGCTATCCTTGTGCTTATCGACAATTTGCGACTTCCATAAGTTTAGTTTTCATAGAAATTGCTTATTTTGTTCTTAAACTAGTTTGCAAAATAGAAAAACTCAAAAAATAATAATAAGAGATAAAGGGGACTCTTGAGATTCGAACTCGGGGCTGCTGCAATCAACATCCCACCAAAACCCAACACCACTTAACCATACATGCCAAGTATTTTCTTGTGTCTAAGATTGCACCTTAAATTCCTTTAAGCTCATTTTCTTCCTTTTGTAGCTTTAAAGTTTTTTTTTGGCTTATTTGACTTAAACTAAGTAGCTTTTTCAAAAGTAAGATTTTTCTCATTCATATTAGTAAAAAGTAATTTCTGAAAAGTTTTGTAATTTACCATAATGTTTTAGTATTTTTAATATTTAATTTCTTAGTTTTTAGTTTTTAAATCATAATAAATAGAAAAATACTCGAAAAAATACCCGGCTTTTTCCTAAAATTATTTTTAGTCAATTAGAATGTAGGAAAATTATATTTGCACTCGTAGGATGTAAATTGCATTTTTTATCTAACGATTTTAAATATAGAATTAAAATGACTTCAAAGTCTTTATTAGATTTAATTTTCTTAGTGTAATCAATCATAACCTTTTCCTGTTCAATATTCACCGATCACAGATTCGTTGTATTACAGTTTACACACACCTCGTTGGGACTTAACGACCGGGAAACACTAAACTCCTCTGGACTTAATTGCATTTTGTTACGAGCTTTTGACTTTATGGTTGACCATTCACAAGTGGTTGACTAATAAAAGATAGACCGTTTGGAGCGAATCGGGCATCCCATGAGATAATCTGTTTAGAGAACAAGAAACAACAAATTAAAATCATGCATAAAGATAACTTTGTATTGGACTAACAAGTAGCAGTTAACTTTGTACTTGACTCACAATGCTTGATTAAAATGACTCAAATATTTATGCCAAATTTTGGCGGGATGAATAACTATTTGCGGTCATGAAAATGCGATCATGATGCGAGGCATTGATGATGCAAAAGTAGCGATCATGAAAACACTTTTTTGACTAAAATAGTGACTAAAACAATTTGATCCTACACTATATAAGGCCACGATCTCAATTGCATTTTCATCACTCATCTATAACAAAAACAAATAAGCGAAAAAAATGAGTGGTAAAGAGTTACGTTTGAGCATAATCATGATGATAGGGGAGTGGTCAATAAAGGTAGCAAGAGGGTAATGTTTCTGAGATATATGAATTGTATGGACCAAATCTTGAACCAAGTTACTAGATTCTGGTTTGAAGTGCTAGAAGAACTAAGAAAGCGAGATATCTGGTCGGGAACAAGAAAGTTATAGAACCAAGTGGCGGTGTTAAACTTAAGCAACCACATAGGCAATTTGTTGGTCCTAGTAGCGATAACACTATTGTTGGGAAGCAACCTAAAGATTGAGAATCTAACAGCAAGTCAACCATTTTGCACGAGTGTAATGATGATCCAAAGAAAAAGGAAAAAGACTAAATGTGATTTCTAGTTCACAGAAAGTGATGTGTGCAGTTACATGTATGAATATATGATGTATGTATGCAGTTGGTTTAAGTAACACTAGGTTAATCATGTAAAGGTTAGTGGTATACTATATCATTATACTTCTATGCAAGGACTCCTAGGCTAACATGATTGTGTGTGAGTTAAGTACAGGTTATGAATTCCAAACTAAGTAGGAAAAACACTAGCCTACATCATTTACCTAGACATTATTAAAGACAACATTAAAGAAATAAGGCTTAAAACTATGTAAAAAACAAATTTAAACAATCAGTCTTCAAAAAATTACTAACCTATAAAGAAATAAGCATACAAAGACGCCGCAATCACCAAATACCCCACCACCTTGGGGCGTTATGTGCATTCCTAAACTTAATCTTTGTATTATAGGGGATCGATTCCTTTGCTTGCAAACACATCGATCTTCTCTAGAACTACGGAAGCTTACACTCCAAACACCTCCTCATATTCAAATACCACGGCGAGTTTCGGGTTCTTGATATCCTTCAACATCATAGAATGTAACGATTCGGTTTAATGTCAAACTGCGCTAGGGACCAATGTTTCTTGGGTTCATTTATGGGTATGAAGACCTACAATGTTTAAAACAAAATTGATATAATCCACATAATTAAACTATCATATCACATTCCTCCACGCAAATGGGTAAATATCATCGGTTGCATAAAGCAGTGGCATTGAGTCTTGAAGTAGAAGCGTTAAAAGTAGAAACTAACCATTGACCAATCTGCGGAAGATGGTGCGAAATACCACATATACCATACCCAAATCAATGTCTTTGTAGGCAATAAAAGGCAATTCAACAAAATTTTACATATAGCGAAAAATAGTTTTATCCAAAATATAATGTAAATGGTTATTTTAACGTACCTCGTCAAGTAACCAACCTACACGTTTATCGTCAAGCCCAACTAAAGCATCCCAGAAAGTACGATCAACAGTAATGTCACTATACCAAGGAAACTTGCAACGAGTCCGCCGGTGTCGAAACTTCTCCAACTCAAAAGTACATGAAATTTTATCGATACATTTGAATGGATGGCTTGGTTCCTAAACAAAACAGGTTAAAGTTGAATTATAAGACTTAATTGAGCCAAGATCTGATGCTGTAGTTGCAGATTCATAAAGGTAATACCTCTTTCCACGGTTCGAGATCTTCACACCTTTCAATAATGAATGCATCAAGGACATTTATGCGTTTCTTTAGTGCATCCATGCTAGGGACGTATAAAGGTAATAACTCTTCCATTGGTTCCATCTGCGGCCTGACCACGTTGACATACCTCCTCTTGAGCCTTCACACAATCATCCTGCAATTACATCACAAAAATCGTTGTTATTACCTAAGATAAGTCTTGAAAACAGTTAATATATTCTTGAAAACATGTTTGTGATCACCTCAGATAAATCTTCATCAGACAATTTGTCCACTTCAACCCCACCATTCTGTGTAAAGTTATGAAAGAAGTTATAATAAAAGGTACAAGACAAATTAGAATAATTTGAAAGTTGTAGAAATCAATTACCACATAAACTTTCTGAGAGAAATTATCCAAACCATCTACAAATCTATTGGCAGTGTGTTTGTTGGATGTTCGAATAGGCGAATCAAATAATTCAAAAAAATCACCATCTAGATTACTACAATACTCGTCACCCAGATCATATTCCACGTTATCCTGTAACATGTGTGCACATACTTAACTAAGTAAATGACAAGAAAAGATAAATATATATGTATATATGTATACCTTTTGAACATATGAGGTAACTTTGTGCTGTCCGACTTTTGTTTTCCGAGTAATATACTGCATCACAAAGTATTTTGCAAAACATGATAATTAGACATTAGTTAAATTGGGGCATACGTAGAAAAGGGTTTGTGTCAAGACTAACATGAATAATACTCTCCATTTTGTAGACACGTTCTTTCAAACTCTTGATCTCTTTAGGTAGAATCAACAAACTGTCACATAAACGCTCCAAAGCCTTAACCCGAAGCATACAACTATGCCTAAGTGGATGTGCCTCTCTATCTTTGTCCTTAGATGTGTGGGCTGATGACAATTTTTAGATAATCACTAACCCCGTATTCAACAGGGAGGTGCTCTTGGTGTATACCACTTAAAAAAAATTGGCTTTGTCTAAACCATTACGATTGGCCCTCGGCAATATTGGGATATAGGTCATAATTTGGATTTTGGCCTAAGGCATTTAAGATTACCACTAAACTTTAGAAACAAATAAATAAACTAATTCTGAGACTAGATAAGCATTTAAGATTACAAAACATCTTAGATAAGCATAAAACATGTTAAGCATATATGCAATTAACCTACACAAGAACTTACAAATCTTACAATCAAAGGAAAAAAGCTGGCATATATGCAATTACATGAAGGAAAAAAGTTGGCATATACGCATTAACTGACCTCGGGAAAAAGTTGGCTGTATAACTCCTAATTTTGAAATGGAAAATGCTTCGACCAGGAACATCCTCTCGGGATCACATCAGGGTCATTAATCCACCAGCGGCGTATGCGAGATGAAGACTCTAGAATCCATATCTACAAAAGTTGATGAATAAGTCAAATGACAAACAAAATCTTAGCATAAAATAACTTGACAATGATTTGGACTAAAAATACATACTTTGAAACACAGAATAAATCCAGACAATGAATACGATGGAACAAACTTTGGGTCTTTGTCCAATGCTTTATGGTGCTCATCCTTATGATTTGAGTTAACATTTCTAATGGCAGCGTATAACTCCCGCCAGATGTGCTCTCCCCAAGTAAACTCATCCCAAGCATCCAGATTTTCTACCATCCTTAGATATACATCATCAACAACAGATCCTAACTCACGACCCATAAATATAACTTCCAAAGATAACAAAAGACAAACTTGTATTGAGTCTTCATCGATAGTTTAGTGAAGCGCTCTTCATCCTCAATCACATATAGAAGATCTATGTTTTAACATAGCGACCTATCTTCTTGAAAATACACGATCACAGCGATATCACCCTCCTAAACTTGCGAGCCGACCATCCCAAACTTGAATGCGGTTATGAGGCAAAATTCACGACGACCAAAGTGTAGCAAATGATTGTTAACATTATAAATGAGGGTAAATCATAGTGATCATTATCGAGAGAAGACTTGCTTACGAAGCATAAAATGTATAAGACCTCTTCATTGTCAACATAATCCAAATCCGACCACCGCCCAAAACATGTCGACCTAAAGCGGTACAAATCGGTCCAAACCTAGTCATCTTTCATTAGTGGAAAGTAATTGAGTTTGCTTCTAACATGTACCCTCGCATGATATTCCTAAAGAGATTACAAGATACAAGAATTAGCATCATTTGGGATAAGATAACAAGATTATGCGACACGAAATAAGCTAAGAAGAAATTTTACTTATGGGCTTATACTTGCAATATGGGCTTCTCTAAACAATTCAAATATAAACATATACATCGAATACTAGGCTTATAACTAGTTTCACACTTTTCAAATATTCGACCTAAACAGTACACTTAAAAGTCTAATTTGAATCCATTTATAAACACTGTAGAATAGCATTGAGCAATGTTAACATATTTGCATGCAGACATGATTATGTAGACATGTATAAGCACTTAACACATAAGACACTTCAAAATTGCTTATTTTCTTAAAAATTAGCCAAAAAACACTTCAAAACAGTTGATTTTCTTAAAAAAAAAAAACAAATAAGCACTTCAAATCTGCTTAGGTTATTAAAAATGACCGAATAAGCACTTCAAAACAGCTTATTTTCTTAAAAACGGCCAAAGAATAACTTGGAACTGATTAACAAGAATAAAAGCAAGTAACCCATTTTCGAAATACCCAAAGGCAAACACCGGTTAGATCTAACAATGAATAAAAAAAAGTTAGAAGAGTACCATCGGTTTCATGTTGGAATGAAACAATAATAGGATTGAGTGTGTGATTATTGAGTGTGTATTTGAGATCAAAACAATAAATCAATAAATCAAACACAATAAAATAAAGTAATTGGATAATAATTCAAACCTAGATCGGATATCAAGAAAGTTAATCGAAATCAAGGAAACTAAAAAGTCAACGTACCTTTATGTCGCATCATCATGTGGGTTTGCATAAAGCCGCGGTTGAGTAGCCGACAGTTGCTCAATAAGAGATTATTTTGGAAAAGTGAGAAGATAAAAGGTGTATTGGTAGTTGGGACACGTGTCACATTTGGGTGGAGCTGGGTCAGTGGTTCGCGTGACCATTTTGGAGATTGAGGGAAAAATTGACCACAAAGAGGACTACCAAAAAGATTTTGGCACTTTTTGGTAATTTTCTCATTTATTATTACAACATTTATATAAATGACCAAATGTATATACTTTGCAAAACAACATGTATTCTTATAATTTTACTTATGATAACTTTATATTTGTTATCAACAAAACATAACGAGATAGCTAAATATAAACAAATGTTTTTACGGTTTATTTGTATTAACAAAAAGGAATAACGATATTTGCACCGTTAAAAGATGTATAAATATATTTATTTCGTTAAAAGATAATGGTGAAATAATTTGCACCGTTAGTCCTCATTTTAACCGAAAAATGTATGTTAGTTACTTTTATTAACGAAAGAATGTATATTTAAAACTTTTACAAAAATAATGTATAATGTAAAACGAGGTAAACCACAAGCATTTATTATGGAGTGGAGTTTACTCTTACATTTACTAGTTATAATACCCGTGCACGCATGGGGTTTTGACAAAAAAAATATTATGTATTAATCTTGAATATTGTGTCTTTAAAGGTAATTGCATATAATTATATAGTTATAAGTTTCGATGCTTGTGAAGTTTACACATCATCAAATTTATTTTAACATTTTAGTTCGGTATATACACATATAAGAATTTGCCCATGAAAATTGTGATATAAGTACAACTAATACTTATCTGAGTTTTTCATAATGCATTAATATCCATTAAATTTGGTAAAATATTTGTTAAAATTTACATTAGGTAACTCAAGATTTAATTTTATTTAGTACAAAAATGTTGATGTTGTTATTTATATTTCACTATTGATATTATATTGTACTGCGTGATGCAAGTTTAATAGCACGTAATGGCGTTGATAAAGTTAAAGTATACTCCTTAAAGTTATTTAAAAATGTTTTCTAGATATTCTTATATAAATAAATAAAATTACATGAGTCGTTGTTATAAGTACAATCGCGTATATTTATTTTTATATTAAAGTAACCCGTGCTTACAATTTGATAATTATATTACTGTTTTCAGTAATTTAGTTGTATTTAAAATGTAAACTCGTGTCCACATAGGTTAAACTTTTAAAAATGAAATAAATGAGTCTTTATTAAACATATATAGTAAAAAAAATTGATACTTATAATCTTATGAAAATTAATATATGTTGTTATTTTAAAATAACATATACATTGTATTTTTAAGATATAAAGTATAAAAGGTATAAAGTATAAGGGGTATGTTTATAATCAAAGTTATTAAAAAATGAAACTTATTATATTACACTTAACTTTATATATTTTTAAAAATCCAACCACTAAAGTTTTATTAATTACCTCATTTTTTTAAGTTTTGTTTCATAAATTTGACACCTATATTTTTATGTGTTTTTTATCAATAAATTTCTTTCGAATTTATTAAAGTTTAGTAAAATCAATTTAATTTTGACTTTTATTAACCAATCACGTCACGTGATTTTCTTTACGTGGTGAAATTGAGCTCTTCTATTGGCCCATCATTTTTCAATAAGAATGAATTAATAATCGACGAAATGATGAAATTCTTTTATTATATAAATATAAAAGATTTTCTCTTAAATTATCCTACTAATCATGCTCCTTTTAAGGAAAAATAAAAGGTTAAGTCTATTTACTAGAAACATACTTTCTTGATATACTGGCATCTAGTAAGCCAAACTTTTTTATTACCGATATAGTCATTAAAACTTTCAAATTGTGAACAATATCGGAAACTTTCTTCACATACACTTGCATCGTTTGCCCTTTATACTAACTGTCGTTAGTAAATACTAGTAACTTAAAATTTCGTTTTCTTACGTTTTCGTTCGTTTTTACACGTTTTCGTATGTTTTTGCACGTTTTCGTCCGTTTTAACACGTTTTCGTCCGTTTTTGCACGTTTTCGTCTGTTTCTACACGTTTTCATCCGTTTTTGCACGATTTCATCTGTTTTTGCACTTTTTCATCCGTTTTGCACGTTTTTGTCCGATTTTACATGTTTTGGTCTATTTTTACACGTTTTCATCCGTTTTTACATGTTTTTGTTCGTTTCTACACGTTTTCGCTACGTTTTTACACGTTTCGTTCTTTCTTACATGTTTACGTCCATTTTCACACGTTTTCGTCTGTTTTTACACGTTTTTGTCTATTTCTACATGTTTTTGTCCGTTTTTACACGTTTTTGTCCGTTTTCACACGTTTTCATACGTTTTACACGCGTTCGTCTATTTCTACATGTTTTTGTCTGTTTTTGTTCTTTTTCTCCTTTTCGTTCATTTTTGTCCATTTTTACACGTTTTCGTTCGTTTTACATGTTTTTCTTTGTTTTTACACATTTTTGTCCGTTTTTCACGTTTTCGTTCATTTTCTTAAATCTTGCATTTTTACACATTTTCTATTTTTTTTGTTTTTACACATGCAAAAATGGACGAAAATGGGTAAAAACAGACGAAAACGTGAAAAAACGAATGAAAACATACAAAAACGGATGATAACGTTCAAAAATAAGAGAAAACGTGTAAAACAGACGAAAATGTGTAAAAAAGGACGAAAACGTGTAGAAATAGGCAAAAATGTGTAAAAATGGATGAAAAAATATAAAAAATGGGCGATAACGTGCAAAAATAGACGCAAACGTGTAAAAACGAACGACAACGTGTAAAAACGGATGAGAACGTGCAAAATCAGTGCGAAAACGAGAAAAACGAAAATAAGTGTCAAAGCGAGGCGAAATCTGTAAAGCGGATGAAAACGTGTAAAACGGATGAAAATGTGTAAAAGCGGACGGCGATCGCAAAAATCGGCGAGAAAAAAATAAAGTGTCAAAGCGAGCGAAATGTGTAAAAGCGACGGCGTGTAAACGGATGAAAATGTGTAAAAACGGATGAAAACGTGTAAAAAAGGATGAAAACGTGTAAAAACGGACAAAAACGTGCAAAAACGTGCAAAAACAGACGAAATCGTGCAAAAACGGACGAAAACGTAAGAAAACGAAATTTTAAGTTATTTACTAACGACCGTTAGTATAAAGGACTAACGATGCAAGTGTATGTGAAGCAAGGTTCCGATATTGTTCACAATTCGAAAGTTTTAATGACTATATTGGTAATAAAACAAGTTGATGTGTATATTGGAGAAAGTACGTTTCTTTAATCTAAAATAAAAATAAAAAAGAAAAGAGTCCCAATTCATTTTGATATCCACAAACCAAACAGTACCTAAAGCAAAAACGAAGACCCACTTAAACCCTAGCCCCAAATTGAACCCTAGTATCGTCTCTGCCGTGACCTCTTTCCCGTCGTCCTTTAGTTACACTCACTCACTACTCAGGTCAGTTTTTATATCCTCCAATCGCTATTTAGCCTTTTTTTTTTCTTTGTTCTTCAGGCTTAATACTTGCTTAACCTACTTATATTCTCAAACTTATTCACTCTTGATTTGATTCTAAGCCTTTTGATTAGAAAAAAAGGCTAAAAATTTACTTATTGAAAAGCACTACTCAGGCATCAAAGTTTTACGTGTTTATAGAGATAAAAATATGTAAATTTACTTGCTTGCTTCCAAAAAGAAATTTATTCTCAAAAGTGCTCGTTTGAGGATTGATGCGAGTTGTCTCCTTTTTATCGCAAGCTTTTCAAATGATTTCTATATTTGTTCTTCTTATTTATGTTTAGAACCATGAAGAATGTATTCAGTTATATTGTGTCGTTTTGCGAGCTAAATTAGTCCACAATGCTGAATTATATGTTATAAGTGTAAAATTTTTGAATCTTTACTGTTTTTGTTTTTTTGCAGACAACTCTACTCTTTGCCCTTCAAGATGTCGTCGCTAAGGAATGCTGTTCATAGACGGGCCCATAGGGAACGATCTCAACCGTGAGTTCTTATATACTTTGCCCTTTTCCGTACATGTTTTTCAGTTTTGTTTTTCTCATTCTTACATTTTTTTACGTTCAGAAAAGAAAGGAAAAGATTTGGGATTCTCGAGAAACACAAGGATTATGTTGTCCGTGCAAAGGCCTTCCATAAAAAAGAGGATTACTTGCAGGTAAAATTCTTTTTCCGATGGCATCATTGCTGATATGGGTTTTATTTGGAATGGCTAAATCTTTAGCGTGACTTTGTGTAAACAGAAACTCAAGGAAAAGGCAGCATTTAGGAATCGATGAATTCTACTTTAAGATGATTAACTCCAAAACTGTTAATGGGTTCATAAACAAGCGTAATGTTTTATCACTTTATCCCATCCGAGTGTATAGTGATGAAAAATATATGTAATTGTTATATATGCTGCACAGTGGTGAACCAAACAAATACACTCAAGAAGAACTCTTGTTGATGAAATCACAAGATATCGGTTATATCTTGCAGAAAATTCTCTCAGAGAAAAAGGTAAGTTATTCAGTAACAGGCTTATTCTCTTGTGGTTTAAAAGCGGGTATTCATTGCGCTAAACAATTTTACTTGATGCAGAAAATCGAAAGGCTAACAGCAACACTTCACTCCCTTGATTCTCAGCCGTCAAACAAACATGTATACTATGCTGAAGATAGGTATTAAGTGCATGAGTTTTTGTTTATTTTACGTTAATGTGTGGCGTATCCGCGTGGTTTTTAATTAATGTGTCCCATGGCTAACTATTTTATCATCAACAGAGAGGATGCTAAGAGAATACTGTCAGAAACGAAGAGTGATGGTGGATTGCCAGCTTTTGAGGATTTGCCTGAGAAAATCAAAAGGTAAAGTAACATGTTAGCTTGTTTGTTATATGTATATTTGTATATATATTTTTTTGTAGAGTATTATTGTTTGCTTTTTGGGTATTTTGTCTGACATTTGCATTTTCATTTCGAGTAATTTTGATCGTTGTGCAAATTGTAGTCTGAGAATTAAGTTAATACTGCTTCATTGATAAATATAGTTGGCAAAAATATATCAACCTTTCCTAGTGGTGTTAAATGGAATAGAAACTGCAGTAGGATGTACAATTGGAACTCCTAGTTAAGCCAGGTAAAATAAGCTTCTTATTGGTATCGTAGCTCCTGATGGTGATTGGCAAAAGGTTCAACCATTTAGTTATGAAACTGTAGTGTAAGAAAAGATATTGGAATAAACTTGTCTTTTTTCACAATGAGTTGAGCTCAATCCAGATTCCAGACATAGTTGTTGGTTTAACAGTAAAGATACCAATTCTCGTGCCTATAATAATCAAGATATTCTGAGTGAACGCTTCAGTTATTGTGACGGATTGTGGAACACCTATTTGGTGATTGTAGAGACTTATGGCCTATGTGATTGATTTTTGTTGCTGATATTGAAGAATGCACATATATTATTGACAAGCACGATCTATTTGGTTCACAGATTTGATCCTTGAAGTGCATTTGACACGCCCTTACATAGATAGCACTTCCATACGTGTAGGTGATAAGACCCAGCCTGTGCAGGCTACTGATTTTGTGGGCTTTTACATATGCAATATATTCATTATATGTAGTCATGTACAAATGTACAAGGCCAATTTGAATCTGATAGATCGACTCCATGTTCAGAAGTTTTTCTCGGCGAATTAATATATTTAGTTGCTCCAAAGTTATTTGTGTATAAGACTATATTATCTGTGCGATAGAAAAAAAAGAAAAAAAAAGAAACGTGAATTGATGGAGAAGTGTATCCATTACAATCCAGCAAATCTTTGCTTTCATCTATCTTGATTGAATTATCTCTCTATTTTCAGCTAACAACTTAAACTTTTTATTTTGAATTTTGATCGAGGGCTGTATTTGACCTTTATAAATTGCAATTAGTTTATTACTTTTTACTTGGTTAGGTACTTTAAATAAGATAACAAACCCTGTCTAAATTTATATAAATATACTCTACATTGGAATAAAAATTATGGAATCATTGTCTCTTTGGTCTATACTAGTGGGGTGTTTGGGTTAGCTTATTTTATGGGCTTATCAGCTTATTGAGATTTCGAAAAGCCGGTTAAGCTCACTTTTTTCACCTTATTATTAATAGATTATGGACTTGAGCCACAGGCTCAAGGTGATAATAAGCCCTTTATAAGCTGAAAAATGTGTGCTTTATTCGCTTTTCCAAATCTCAATAAGCTCATAAAATAAGCTAATCCAAACACCCATTAGGTTGTTGAGAATTTGATCATGAGATTTTTTTTGCTGTATAATGTGTACTTGTGGGTGTCTAATTGTGGCACTGTAGCTTTGGGCAGTCGAGGAAGTGGGTATTTGTTTTGTCCAAGTGTTGTGCTTGTGGGATTTTAATCCTACGTCTTGTGCTCTTGTAAGATTTGGAAAGTGGCACTTTGTGTCGTTAAGTTTTAGCTGGTTGTTTTTAATAATGTTGTGTATTGGGAGAGTGTCACTTTGCACATTATAGATAAACTTCTTTCACTTATAATTAACTTTCTTAAGGCCTACTGCATATTGATATATCAGGGCCACCGAAATCCACTGGACAGCCCTAGAAATTACTGTGTACAACTGGCACTTTATGTGTGAATGCTAACAATGGGGGCGTATCACTTACTTTTACAACTTTTAGAACTTTAATTCCAGGGCCGGTCTGTAAACTTTAGTATATTTGTATTAGTTTCATGGACATCAGGACGGACAGTGTGACACACATCTTTTTGATGAAATGTTGTTTTCCTTCACTAGTTATAACTGTTGAGTTTGTGCCGTTTGTTGGAAGAAAGTATGTGCGACTCTAAGCACGAAATATTAAGACATACCAGAGTGTTGAAAGGAGATCTAAATGTTGGGCTTGCACTTTCTTTTGCCATTCAAAAATTTGCTAAAAGTCCAACAAAAGAAAGTTATATATTCATTGTGATGTCCTTTATGTGTGTTCACTACTACTTCACCATTCAGTTCGATGTCCTTAGAAGGCAGATTAATCTATAACTATGCCTTTGTATCTGAATAATTATAAGTGGCTGCGATGTTTATCTTTGGTCATAAATATATACATGTAAATTGCTGCAGTTTTAATTTTCCCAATGGGTGCACACATTAAACATTAACATGCATAAATAATCCTTTAGCATTACCATTTTGTGTGCAACATGGATTCTCATGGTCTATTGTGCAAGTACAAGCTTTGTATTCGCTAATCAGAACTGCTCAATAATAGCTTTACCTCCTTAACTACACATGAATAATTGATATCCTTGCATATTTGTTATCCTCTGATATTTTTGTCAATCAAGTAGTTTAGCCTTTGGTGTTTATTTTTCTCTCTTTTTTTATTCTAGTTTTTCTTTATGACTTTATGTGCACCAGTGAGCTCACACACATATAATGTTGACCCATTGAATTGATTTTTCTTGACGCTGATGGTAAGTTAAAAAGGGTTGACACGTACCCGAATAAACTGTTTCTTGTTTTTGCTACTCAATAACATGGTTCACGTGCAGGAGGACAGCTGCTTCCTACAGGGAGCTGGAGGCGAGAAAAAACAGAGTTCAAGACTTGGAAAAAGTTTATAATGAAATGGCAATGAAACAAGAATTACAGGTATATACTCTCAAACTCAAAACAGTTATAATGTCTCTTTAGTAATAACTAAACAAACCATTTTGTTGTTGGAGCAGAAAAAAGGTAAGAAGCGAAAGCTGCGTGAAGATGAAATTGTCTGCCCAACTTCTAAACCAGTTTACAAATGGAGAACTGAACGTAAACGATAAAACAAGGTATGGTATTAATTCTGATAACCTTATTAATATTTTTGATCCATTTTCATACAGTTCCATACAGTATTAATGACTAATACTTATCTACCATTACCATATATATACAATGCAGATCAAGGTTTTCTGGCAGTGCAACTTGTTCAAGTGAGTTCTGATATGCTATGTAGCTGGTTTGTTGTCAAAGTAATTCAGGAACCTGCATTTTTGTTGAGGGAAGCAAACACTACCAGAGTAGTTACGGAAAAAAAAAAAGTGTAACTGTGTTTTTCTTTTCTTTTTAATTTGGAAAGTTAATTTCATGGGCCTAAAACTTGACACTGATGTACTGATGAGTGTTATAATTTAGGAATCTACATCATTGGATACCGATTGATATCACTAGATAAAAGTTTGATAGATTTAAAGCAAATATCGTGTTTATTTATATTCTCTTGCCTAGCCTTAGATACCATCGGACGTGGCACCTAATAAGCTCCCCCTGTTGCTGGTTTTGAACTGATGACTTGCTGATAAGAAGTTAAAAGTGTTTCTTACGGGTCTAGGAAAAGAGTTTAGAGACCTTCATAAGTTTATAAACAGATTGTAAACATCACTCGCCCACGACCGCCCTCTAGAAGATCATGGCGTATGTTTGAAATAAATGCCATTTTTTTAGATGGTTAAGGTTATATAAGCAGCATTTTGTAAAAAAAAATGCTATCTATGTTCTTGGTGGTCAAGTAAAGCCCAATAACATTTTATCTGCGCTCGTCTCTTTCAACTAATGGACGATTCATCCCACATTCCTTGTTGCTGGTGATTAATGTGAGCGGCTATAACCTCAGTTACTTAGAAGCCTTGTTACTTAGATGAAGAACTAGCGTTTGATAAGTGATGAGTGCGCATTAATATATACTATAAAGGAATAAAAGAGATGACACCAAATTTCATAATGTTCGATCCTCTTCTCGCTCTTAACAAGGAAGCACAAACTCACACACTATTCTACATCTTTGTCTATGACAACGGGAGGCAGAACCAAAACTACGTTTTCGAAAAAAGGAATATTACTGTATTGTTCAAACAAGAATTCACATTGTTTCATAATTATACTTTTCTATTTGGAACTTGTAATTTTCTTCGGTTCAAGTTTTGGTTTGGGGCCGAACTAATAATATACATGGGACGACATGGTGCTAAACCTATTTAGATCAATCTAATTTTTGTTGTAATTTCTACTTATAATTTTGCGGTTTCAGTTTAAAGCTTTAAATATCCTAATAAGTCAGGTGTTTAAAGCCACTTAACATCCCAGCTCAACTCAATGATTCTTCTGAATCATTGGAGGCATGATTTTTGAGGCTATTATTCTATATATTCTTTTCAAGGCCATTGTTTCATACTTTCATGGTGTACTTGTACATCATCGCATGACTTTAACTACAAATGGCACATGTTTTTCGTCTCAAGTTACTATAAAATATTGAAGTTTCCCAATTATTAGTTAGATGAATTAAACTGCATTCAAGTTGATAGATAATGTATATATCAACATTTTGACATATCCATCCAAAAGCAAATATTAAATGTAACTTAATCATTCAAGCTTATAATTATTTGATATTCAATCTTCCGGTTTTGTTAAAGATATCTTATTGGAAATATATTTTTGGCTTTTCCTGTAACAATAAATGTTAAGGGAAAAAAACGAAAAAACAAATATCATAATCATTTAACTTTATGATTAGTAGACGGATGCTCATGCATTGCGATAAAGAGATACATGTCAAACTAAATATTTTGGCGAACAAATGTCTTTTGGTTATTGTTTTTTATGATAATTATTTTATCAATGGTGCTGCTAACAAATTTATGATGATTAATATATAAAGAAGACTTTTGTATTTGTAATATGTAATTCATTATTTGTAGAGAGAGTTATTTCATCTGAACTTTTCACCATCTTAAGGAATTCATCTCATCCAAATAAAAAGAAAATTAATGGTGAGATTTAAAACGTTTATTATTTACACATTTTATAATTTAAATATCTCTTAAACAGTTTATCATTAAGCGAAAATATTTCTGCCGTCGACGAAGACGTTTAATTATCTTTTATGGGCGAAGACTTTGATATCTTTCGAAAAAGAAAAAAAATTCATTTTTCCGTTTTTCGTCTTTTTCGTTTATTTTACGTTCTTTGAAATTTGCGTGAAAAAATCATATATGATAAAACACTAAATTGAATATCGCGTGTGATATTAGTGTTAAATCATATATGATATGTAATAACACATGTGATATCATATGTGATTTTACACTAATATCACATATGATATTACATATCATATATGATTTTACACTAATATCAAATTAGTGTTATATCGTATATGATTTTCAATCAAATTTCAATAGCGTAAAAACGAAAAAACTTAAAAAAGCGTGAAAATACGAATTTTTTTGTCGAAAGTATATCAAAGTCTGCTATCTATAGAAAGATAATTAAATCTTCGTCGTGATATTTTTTTCCGCTTAACGATTAACGGTTTAAAGTTATTAATATTTGAAAAAAGGATGAAAGTTGGTTTTATATTGTTGGAATTAATCTCGTAATTAGATCGAATAAAATGGAGGTGGAGATTGATCATGGTATGTAAATAATCTTTAATCGTGAATGATCTTTTATCTTATTTGTAAAATAACTTTGTAACTCAATTTAAGATTTAAGATCGTTTGAGACGAAAGATATTTCATCATACCAGGATCAATCTCATGGTTCGTTTTATTAGATCAATGGATGAGATTAATCCCAACAATTAAAAACCCACTTCGTCCTTTTTTCAAATATAAATATCTTTCAAATCGTTTATCGTCAATGAAAAAATATATCACAATTCGATGGCGTTTAATTATCTTTCATAGATGAGCGACTTTGATATACTTTCGACAAAATTTTTTTCGTGTTTTCGGTTTTCTAAGTTTTATTCGTTTTTACGTTCTTTAAATTTGCATTAAAAATCATATATGATTTAACACTAATTTGAATCTACCACATGATATTAGTATTAAATCATATATGATATGTATATCGTATATCATATGTGATTTATCATATATGATTTAACACTAGTATCACATATGATATTACGTATCATATGTGATTTAACACTAATATCACATGTGATCTTCAATCGTATTATAAATCATATATGATATTTCATTTATGATATTTCAAATACAAATTTCGGTTTCGGTTTGAAAAAAGCGAAAAAAAGGCGAAAAACGTGAAAAAATGATTTTTTTTTTTGTCGAAAGTATATCGAAGTCTTGCGTCTATAGAAAGATAATTAAATCTTCGTCGATCGTGTAATTATTTACAACGATTAACGGTTTAAGATATTTAAATTATAAAAATAGGTGAAATAATAAAATATTTTAATCTCATTATTGATTCTTTTTAAATGGATGGTGGAGATGGTCATAGTATTTAATAAAAGTTTGGTATATAAAATCTCTTTCTACCTAATTTAAATATTATTAATTGGAGGAAAATTATTTTTACTATACTTTTGTATGTATTTTGTACTCTCCAGAAACGTTTGAATATAGTGTAGTGTAAAAATACGAATTTAGTGCAAATTAGAAGTTTTTGATTTTGTTAATACATTTCGAAGATGTCATATTATCAAAGGGCAGCAAATACTTAAAATTCAATAAGTATTCGTGCATAGATAATTTTAATAGAAGACTTTACATAGACTATATAAAGTTGAGTTATTTTACAAACTCATTTTTCTTTACAAACCAAATGATTAATCTTGGATCATTGAAATTATATGATCACATCTTATAAAAAAACACAGAAGGACTAATAATATAAATATTTAAAAAAAAGAATGACTAGATGCGTAATTACATTATGGATGTCATTATCCCACTTTCTTTCAAATCTCACACACTTCACTCCACTTTCTCTCTCTACTAATATTCTAACCTTAAGCTATTAAACAAACACGTTAATAAGATGAAGAAATATAACAGAACATAAAAGATGTCATAGTTTCACATTACCACTACCTGAGAGGAATAGCAAAGTTATCCATGGAAGATTCGAGATCTATGTCTTCATGGTTTTCAGTCGATTATTGTTTTTTATTTGGAAGAAATATGATACTAAAAAGAAGAAATATGTTGGTGATCGTTAGTTTCCGGTTACTTCGAGATCTTTATTTGTTAATTTGGTACAAGCTTTAAGTAGAAAGCTTTGTATACATGGATGCACACCAGTGTTTGATGAAATGTGTGAGTGAAAAATATTTGATAATCTTGTTATCTGGTCCTGTAATTTTGCTTGTTAATTATTAGTTAGATGAGTTTTTGTTTTTAATTGCATAGGAATGTTGTTTTTATGTTTGATTGTTGTTTTGAATCTGCTATGTATCATATGTGTAGTATCACCAGTGATATTTGAAGTTGATGATATTATAATTTTGCAGTTTTATGTGCCTTTTGTTGATGTAGTATCACATGTGTTATTGTTAGTTTATAATAATATCTCTTTGCTTATTAGTTATGCTGTTAATTTTTTTATTGTTGATTGAATTGAATTGAATTGCTTTTTGTTTTAATTCATGTGCTTGCTTTGAACCATGGTTCTAAAAGGCTCATGAAAGGTCTCCATGAGCGTGAAATTTGGATTATTATGCCGCTACGCCATGCCGTAAAAACCTTATACCACATCTTTTATAAACTCGATATATATGACATATGATATAAATATATATATATTTTATATTTTATGCCATATCCACACCTTATAAACGCAAAAGCATGCTTAACATGAGCGTGACGCTTGGTCATGCTGTGTCTTGCCGCACTTTATTTATAACCTTGTTTGAACTGTATATGTGTATTATCACTTGTGATATTCACGTGCTTGCTTTGAACTATATATGTGTATTATCACTTATGATATATTGTACATGTGATGTAACACTTGTGATATTGTATTGCTCTGTATATTTTGCTTTTACATGGTTATTATTTTAAATATCACATGTGATATTTTCGAGTTTACTTCCATCGTTAAAAATATCATATTAAGTATCACCTCGATATATGCTTTTAAATTTATGATATATATATATATATATATATATATATATATATATATATATATATATATATATATATATATATATATATATTTTAATTTACTTCTCATTGGATCCCTATATATATATATATATATATATATATATATATATATATATATATATATATATATATATATATAACAAGATGGTTATGTTGCCTGTTGTTGTCATTTCGTCGATGTGGGATTTTATGTCTACATATATTTTGTGTATTCAAGAATTGCAAGCTATTATGTATCTTAGAACAATATATATGAGGCATTGGACAAGAGATTTAATTCCATCTGATTTGAGGAGGAAAAGAAACAGATATAGCGTGAAGAATGAATCAACTGAGATAACTCAATGGACATATGTGTACAAATGTTAAGCAATAATGAGCCACATAAGCTCAAAGAGCTAAAGTCAGAATTTGAGACTGATTTTCATTTTTTTTGTTTGATGTATCACTTGTGATTAATACATTTTCAATATTTTTAAAACTTATGCTCAATAGTTTGGAATAAATTTTTATGAGGATTTTTATGATTCATACATTTCTTGTATCTGTAATCATTTGTGATATTCTTTTAAATGCGATGCCACACTTGGGGTTTATTCAGATGTTTATATCACTTGTGATATTTTGTTAAAAGTGATGCAACACTTGGATTTATTTTCAGAATATGCCAAAATTTTATTTTCTTTGATTTGTTTCTTTTTTATACATATTTGGTATATGTAATTCACAATGTTATATATCTTGTGATATAAAACTTTTAATAAAGAACAAAATGTTTCTACTTTAGTATATGTTTAAAGCAAAATCAACTGCTTAAACTAACAACTTAACTATGAAAATATATATTTTTCGGGTATGTACGATATTACATTTCTTGAGCACTCAAAAATGTGTCTACATAGAATCACACAACAAACAAAAAGCTTACAACAACATACAACTGAACCATCTTGTTTGTTATGAAACACCTTCATCAAAACAAACAAAACACATTAAAACAAAATATATGACACAAAATATCACAAGTGATACTACACATATGATGCATAACAAATTCAAAAAACTTTAATATAAAGCATTCAAAAATGATACTATACATGACATATAATAAAGCTTAACCAATAAAGATAAAACCTATCAAATAAACAAAATATCACAAGTGATACCACAAATATCACAAGTGATAATATACATATACGCTCAAAGCAAGCACATGAATCAAAAAAAAGCAATCCAATTCAATTCAATCAACAAAATTAACTAACAAAGATAACTAAAAGCAAACATATACTATCATAAACTAACAATAACACAAGTGATACTACGAGCAAACGAAAATATAAATCCAATTACAACTTAAATTTATCCGGTAATCTTCCCTCTCTCAAAGACACACACATAGACAGTCACAAACACATGCACCTGGGGTATCTTTCCTCTTGATCGGCTTTCATTAAACTAATGGTTGTAATAGTTTGTTTTGGGTTGTTTAAGTTATGTTGGTCACTGTTGTGCTCTTGTCTTTTCTGAAGTTTAAGGTTCCAAGTTGTAATATAAAATTCATATGTTCAGTTTTAAGTTTTTCAGTATTTACCCTTCAGCTTTTTATGTGCTTGAAACTCTATCATAGCCTCATAGGTCTAGTAAAGGTTATTTATTCAAGTCCTTGTATGTCCAACATGAGGTTGCTATGTCACTGTCACTTTGTCTGTCTGTAATTTTAATGTTCTAGATAGAAATTGCCCGACTTCAATATGGTTAAAAATTATTACGTAGCGTTTGGTATGTTGTAATCAAAGTGGTAATGGAAAAGGTTATTACGGTGGAATTAAAAAATACTGTTTGTTTACACATTTACAATGTAATGATTCATTGCAAGGAATGACTCATTACACCAAAAACTATAATTTTTATTCCTTACGGGTCTCCTCTTTTATTTTCATTACATCTTGTAATGGAGTAAAAATTACATAAAAGTACATCATTAACTAACCACATTAAGTAAACTTCCTATCATCAATGGCCATTTTAGTCTTTTTATTATCGATTTCATTACGCATTATCTTACCAACCAAACATGATTAATAGCGGTATGAATCAAGACATTGCGTCATTCCTTCAATTACATCGCTTATTCCATTCATTTGATATTTCATTATGTCCTACCAAACAAACTCTTAATGTTGATCCGAAGGAATAGGCATCCGGATGTATGGAAACAATGCCATGTAAACAATCACGCACTTCGTTGCTAGATCAAAAGAACATTTAAAACAATAAAACATTAAGTTGCCTTCTTAAATGTTTAATATGAACTAAAAATCAGTTGTTAATTTAAAATACTCTTCTCGTTAGGATTTAGAAAATCCGTAGTTAAAACTCACCACCTCAAGTATATGTATTCGTTAGAAAGATCATAGTCGAGTCATTTAGTGATAGTTAGTAGTTAGTTATGTAACACGCGTGGAGGACTGACGGGCCTTACCCATCGTATGCTTGATCCACACCGTAGGAGGCGCTTCATGTAAGAAATTGAGAATACCCTTCGCTTAGCAAGGCAAAGGGTCGAGCTCAATATACATTTTCATTTGTCTCACTAGAAGTTCCCAACTCTCTTCACTTTCTCTCTCAAAACCTCATCTCATTAGAATTCATATGTGCTTGATTATGTGTTCGTGAAAACCAATATGTTACATTTGGTATCAAGAGCCATGGTTTGATCATCTACCTTACATGTTCTTGAATTCTTAGTGGTTTTCATAGGTTTTTGGGTTTGAATGAGCTCCGAGTAGTTTTTAACATTTGGATCATATTTAGTGTTAAAGTTTGAATTTTGATAGTACTTTAGTGTTTAGAATCATCATAAGTGTTTAGGTTTTGATTTGGAAGGCTTCAATCATCTTGGTTGTAGTGTCTTGGATTGAAAAAGTTTAGTTTTTTAAGATATTCATCTATGCGGTTTGTCCCTCGAATTTGTTTCTTGCATGCGGTTTGATACGTGTTTTTATGCGATTCGACTTAGATTGTGTATGCGACTCGATCAATTCATGTCGGGTTTGATCCCTATGCGGTTCGAGTGTTGAGACAAAGAGACAAAAAGGACAAAGTAAAGGGAAGCACTTGTGTTCCCTCGAGGTTTTTCAAAATAAGCGATTTGTCCTAAGCGGTTTGGTCTAAGCGCGCTGACGGTTGCTTTTGCCCCAAGCGGCTGGTCCTAAAGCGCTTTGAACTTAGCGTATTGTCTTCCCGATGACTTGTTAAGCGGTTTAGTACAATGGCTTTGATTTGCTGATTTGACATCGCCGACCAGTAAGCAAGAGGTTTGACTTGCATGTTTGATACAACAGCTTTGTTGAAGCGATTTGACTACACAAATGTTTGAGTTAAGCGATTTGTCAACCAAGCGGTTTGATTCACTACGATTTGTCGTCCAGCGATTTGTCTCTTGAGACTTGTCATTTCTTCATGATACGCTTTACGGTTTTCTCTGATTTAGTAAAACCTTTAAAGAATCTATTTCCGCTTTAATCAAAGAGTAGTAACTGCTCGCACTTAGGAATCATGTCTACAATCACCTCTTCGCCTGTCGATGACGCTCAAGTCAGCAGGATCCGGCTACTCTTCTTCCCATGCTTGATAGAACCGATTATGACTTTGGGCTCAAAGAATCGATTGTATTGTCGAGGAAAGAGAATGGAGTTAACATTCTTAAGTCAATTGATGAAGGACCATTTCAAATTATAACTACCAGGGATATTCTCGAAACTGTAGCTGATGGAAATGTTGTGTTAGGGTTGGATAGACCAAGAATGTATGATGAACTTGTTGATAAGGACAAGAAGAGATATGATGTCGATATTAGAGCCTCAAACATCATACTCAAGGTTTGCCAAAAGATATTTACAAGTTGATCAATCACAACATCAAGCAAAGACAATATGGAATAATAAGCAGATGCTTCTCTCTCGTTCCGAATCGACTAAGGAAGATAGGAATCTCGCCAGTACGATGACTTTGAAAACTTTAAAATGAACCCAGCGAAGTGTCATCAATATCATGTGAGATTCCACAAGTCAGTGAATGATACGAGGAATATCAAAATGACAATGCCAAATATCCAATTTCAATTCCAAGTTCGTGAACAACAACGAATCCTGAATGTTTGTCACCGCCAAACCGAACAAAGGATTAAGGAACACCAATTATGAAAATCAGACAATTATTTACTCCAATGAGAAGTATGTCGCATTTGACTGAACCGATCACGAAAAGTTCAATCGCTAATCGCCGTCGCGAGCTCTTCAAATGACTCAATCATGTTTTCACAAATGTAGGGATAAGTACCAAAGCATCACAAGTTATACCTACTAGGGATCATAGTCACAAACTTATCCCGGATTCAAGGTATAAGTCATCAGACATGTTCATGGAACACTTTGAAAATCATTTGGCTCTAATGGTTAAGCAAAACTTAAACCTCACTCCCCACACCAACAATCTTCTCAGAACTGCATCTAATCTAAAAACCATGCTACTATTAAAGATGGAAGGGTTGTAGTGCAAACGCGGCAAGGAAGGTAGAATACTTATCTTCCACATAATGAACAAGGAATGTAGGTGCTGGAATTCTTATGGAATGTAGGAGTCAGCGCCGGTTACTGCGGGCAATAAGAATCGAGGAAGGATCATGGCTCAAGGTCAAGGGAAGCCAATCAAGTGCTACAATTGTGGAGGGAAGGACACATTGCTAGAACTACACTCAACCAAAACATCTACAAAATGCGTAGTACTTTGTGGATAAGATGCTACCTGCGCAAGCTCAAGACAATGGAGCAAAGGTCGATGAGGAAGAGTTGTTGTTTCTGTCAGGGAAATGCCAAAACTTAAGGGCGCAGATGTGGATGAACAACCAAAGGTATGGCTGCTGCCTTTAACAATCCCAATGTCTTTCAATTTGCGCATTGTGATGCATTTGACTGACGATGATGATGAACCAACGACACAAAACATCTTTACGGCTAACATCACCTAATGGTCTCTTCACCTCAACAAGCCGGTCCTCCAAGGAATCCATAATATCGATGTATTAAAACTATATCGATGTAGTTGATGTGCAAAATATTCACAACAAAGTACACTTAACGGAAATAATTGAATCAGACATTGAAAATATGGTATTAACAATGTCAGTCTCATAACATCAATATGCAAGCAAGATGAAAGTATAATTGTACCAAGTGATGCATCTTCTCGCTATCAATGATGAATGTATATTTGATGAATACAATCTAATATGCACCTCGATGATTCCATGACCATCGAACTAAATGCCTATAAGGAACAAGTTGCTATATATGAATGAAGGCTAAGTTTGAATCGACAACCCGAGAGCGTGAGATGGATAACCAAATGCGACACTTATCAAAAAAGTAATTTTAGGGAAGAAATATTAAACAAGAGTTAAATTCCTTACAAGAAAAAAATTAATAAAACCAGTACAAAAGCAAGAACTTCAAGAAAATGTAAAAGTGCTTAAGCCATGAATTCAATGCTAAGGAATCAAAACTTTTAAATGCTTTTTCCAACCTTAAAACTTTGAAAACAAACTTGAAAACAAGTTTTACGCATAAGGTAACACCATTCGATCGCTTCACATGATCACTAAGCATAGAGTATTATGATGAACATAGTACTAGCCTTGTAGAGGAACCCAATCTCGATTATGGTAAAGAAGAAAAAGTCGCTCAAAAGGTGATCTATGATGGTAATGAAATCCTTAAGTCTAGACAAAAGCCTACTTGTTTAGAGAGCACTGAAGAGGATAGAGAATTAGAAGATGCCTCTAGAGAGAAAATGGAATAGAAACTAAAAGATCCTCAAAGTGTAGAGTATAGTATTACATTTAAACCTCCGAATTATGCTAAGGAAAACCTGGATTGCTTTCAACAAGTTTAGACCTCGGACTCAATCGACCCAACAAGTGTTTTGGAAGAAAGATATGGATAAGAAAAAAACTGATGAACTTGTTGAAAAGAATCCTCCCCTTAGGAAATTGCCTCCAACTACTATGTATCCACCAAATACACCAATGCATTTAGTACCTAGAACTCTTCCCACTCAAAGCAAAACCTTAGTCAGCTTATACGTAGTTTACCAACTATTCATTGACTTTGAGAAAATATGTAAGAAGAGAATCACTCCAACGGGAATTACTGAAGGGGAAGGGGTTTTGATCAAACAAAATAATGTTATCTAACTAAGGTCATGCCTTTATTTAAACAACTTAAAGAACAATTTGAGAGTTTTTAAAAGGCCATGGATACAGAAGTTAAAGAAATGAAAAGAATGTTTAATGAAATGGAAAACGACTTTAGAATGAATGAATGTGAGCTTAAGAGCAATGAGATTGAGAGGAAGAATATTCATATCCTGAATGATAATTTGATTTCTAGATGTATTGCTCAAGATGTGTTTTATCTTGCTATGAATTATTCCATTACTGCTTCTCAATTTCATGAATTGTCTATTGCTTTGAAAGTCTCCCAAGATCGTGTCATTGATCTTGAAACCAAAAATTCAAAATTGCATGATAAAATTGAAAGTGATGATCATGATAACATGGTCAGAAATTTTTCTAAATTGGAAGTTGAATATCTTGATTTACAATTAAAATATCAACATCTTAAAGAAAATGTTAAAACCTCAAATGCCAAGTGTTAATACAAATAAACCGTAAAAACGTTTATTAATATTTTGCGATCTCTTAGTGTTTTGTTGATAACAAATATAATGTTATCTTAAGTACAATTATAAGGATACATGTTATTTTTGTAAAGCATTTACATATAGCCATTTAATACAAATTGTTGTAATAAATCATTTGTTGTAATAGTTTATTAGGATGGGTAAAAATCACAACCCATGAATCATATCCATAACCCATGGTATTGACCCATACCCACTTGACTAGATACATTGTACTCATTAGATACATTGTATCTAAAGAAATACCCATGGACCAACCCATAACCCACGACCCATGACCCATAACCAAAAACCCATGGGCAAGAGGCGTCCACGGATCCCTAGGTTTACACTAGACGGATCCTTGTGGGAGGATCCGTGGATCCGGGAACATTGGAAAGTTTTGCCTATAAATAGAGAGCCATTTCTTCATTCTAACTCACCCTCTTCTTACTAATTCTCTCATATACTCTCATTCTCTTCTAACAAAAGATCACTTGATCTAGAGAGTTTTTCTTCTTTCTTTCTTTAGTGATTCTCATATAGGTCCTTCTCTAAGGCGAGATCACGTGCATTCTACAAGTCATCCAAGCAAGGGGTCCTTGATTGATTTGTTCCTCCACAAGATTTCTGTAGCAAAGATCTTGTATTTGATATTTCATATATTTGTTGTGTAATAGTCATGTTGGTTTGGTCCACCGTATTACGGACTCGATGAGTTAGCTTTGTACCGAAAAAGGTGTAAGCAACGTTGTGAAGGCTTCTCCGCCAAGTTGAAGGAGTTTGTTGACATAGTTCTTGAACTCTCGAGTAGGTGACTCGGGGAGTGGAGTAGGGCAAGAAGGTGTCCTTGTAGCTTGAACCACTATAAATCGGTTGTGTCATTTCTATCCCTTGCTTTACTTTATTTACTTGCTTTATCATTAGATCTATACTTTCTACATTCATACGATTTCACATAATATCGAATCTAAAGTTTTTGAAACTAACTTAAAATCGGCAAAACTATTCAACCCCTTCTAGTTTTCCACACCAAGAAATCTTCGGATGCTCCTGAGTTTGATGCAGTCTTTGAAATCAACAAACGTGATGAACATATTCGAGCTCATTGTAACACAATCAAAAGGTTAAAAGCCCAAATTTCCCAATTGAAGGGTGAAAAGAGTGAAGTGTCTGGTTATGGCATCGTCGTCTCAATCACTTGAACTTTGGCACCATCAATGATCTTTACAGAAAGGACCTTGTAAGAGGCTTGCCCAGATTAAAGTATGAAAAGGATCATCTTTGTTCGGCATGCCAATTGGGCAAAAGCACAAAGTATGCCCACAAACCCAAACCTACAAACTCCAATATAGAAGTTCTTCATACCCTTCTCATGGATTTGTGTGGACCCATGAGAGTGCAGACTATAAATGGGAAGAAGTATGTGCTAGTCGTTATTGATGACTACTCTCGGTTTACTTGGGTTAAGTTTTTGAGGACAAAGGATGAAACTCCATACGTTAGAATCATCCGAATAGACAATGGAACTGAGTTTGTAAACAAAGAACTAAGTCAGTTTTATGAAAGCATTGGAATCAGCCATCAAAGAAGTGTTCCACGTACTCCTAAACAGAACGGTGTAGTTGAAAGACAAAACCGAACTCTTGTAGAAGCCGAAAGGACTATGCTAATCTATTCAAAGGCTCCAATGTTTCTCTGGGCGGAAGCCATTGCCACTGCATGTTACACCCAAAACCGTTCCCTAATACATACAACTCATGGAAAAACTCCATACGAACTAGTTCATTACAGAAAACCGGATATTTCTTTTCTTCGTGTGTTTGGAGCATTGTGCTATCCAACAAATGAGGGTCAAGATTTGGGAAAGTTGAAAGCTAAGGCGGATATTGGATTTTTCGTTGGTTATGCACCGAATCGGAAGGGTTACCGAATCTACAATAAAAGAACCCGAGACATCATGGAAACTATTCATATTACGTTCGATGAGTGGTGAGCAAACGGCTCTGGACAATCCAGCCGGACCCGCACCTCAATTTTTGTCAAGTAGTCCCATCGGTTCTTCTCTTGTGTAGAATTACTCTCTGCGGTTCCCTATGTACCTCCATCGGAAGAAGACTTGAAGAAATTGTTTGAACCGATGTTTGATGACTACTATGAACCACATGCTAATGAAAATTCCGCACCACCAACCGTAGTCGCTTCTAATCCAACCAATACAAATGGTCCATCCGTTTCAATGTCTTTATCTCAAGAAGCGCTAGTTGCTGATCACTCATCATTATCCTCGAATCCTCAATCTTTGGCTGTACATCATGGAAATGCAGCTGGGAATTCTTTTGGAGAAAATCCCTTTGCAACTCCCGAAGATGCTACATTTGAAAACATATTTGCCCTTGAACCTACACCAGAAACATCTTTACTAAGGGATCCTAACTCTGCTACATCAGTTCCTTACCAACAACCACGTGAACATCTCAGAAAATGGACACATGATCATCCATTGGACAACATCATTGGAAATCTTTCTCGTCCGGTATCCACTCGTAAACAACTTGCTACTGATGCCTTATGGTGCTTCTTCAACTCTGTATTATCAAAGATTGAACCTAAAGATGTCAAAGCAAGAATGTCGAGGACAACCGGTTTAGTGCTATGCAAGAAGAAATCCATGAGTTCGATCGTCTTGATGTATGGGAATTAGTACCGCCCAGTTGTCTATGACTATTGCTCTCAAGTGGATCTTCAAAGTAAAGCTTGATGAGCACGGTGATGTTCTGAAGAATAAGGCAAGGTTAGTGGCTAAAGGATATCATCAAGAGGAAGGGATTGACTTTGAGGAATCATTTTCTCCGGTTGCACGAATTGAGGCCATCAGAATCTTTCTGGCTAATGCTGCCAGTAAGAATATGGTGGTCTATCAGATGGATTTAAAGACTGTCTTTCTCAATGGAGATCTTAAAGAGGTGGTTTATGTCAGTCAACTAGAAGGTTTTGTGGATCCAGAACATCCGACCCATGTCCACCACCTGAAGAAGGCCCTTTATGGTTTGAAGCAAGCTCCAAGGGCATGGTACGATACTCTGTCAAAGTTCCTTTTGTCAAATAGATTCAACAAAGGAGCAGTTGATCCCACACTATTCACCAGAAAGTCAAGCAAACACTTAATTCACGTTCAAAATTATGTTGATGATATTATTTTTGCCTCGATCGACCCTAATGAATGTGACCGATTTTCAAAGGAGATGGGCTCCAATTTTAAATGTCTATGATGGGACAAATGTCATTTTCTTGGGATTACAAATTTACAAAGTCCGGAGGCATTTTTATTAATCAATCTAAATATGCAAATGAAATTTTAAAGAAATTTGGATTTGATTCTTGTGACCTGTTGACACTCCCATGGTGGGCGTACAAAAGCGGATGAGGACCACTTGGGATCATGGTTGATCAAAAGAAATATCGTAGTATGATTGGATCCTCGATGTACCTCACAACCAAGTGACTCGATATTCTATTCATTTGTATGCATGTGTGCTGATACCGGGCTAAAACTTTGATTCGTTGTTTGTGAGTGGTGAAAATAAACACAATATCAATATATCAAATTAATCGTTAAATCAGACAAATCAACCTTTTAGGAAAAGGGTTAACATGCCAAATCTCACGAATGTGATAAAGTGATACCGGACAAGTGATTACGGGTTGTGTCCCAACGAGGTGTGAATTGACCGTGACGTTTGAGGTTTGTTATTATAACTTGAATTGGTTAAGCGAATTTGGGATTTGATTACGCTATTCTACAAATTAAAGAACGGGAATGAAAATAAAGCACGTAAGCGAAGTAAATGACTAAATTAACTACTACTAAGCATAAGAAACAATAAAACGAAGCTACACTACGTCCTAGGGCATTAAAACTAAGAAAAGGCGGCAGGAAACACAGGAGCCCTTAAACTGAAAATTTTGAAATTTAAATCCTACAGGTGCAAAAGCAATTTTCCTATATTCTAAACGACTAAAAATAATTTTAGGAAAAAGCCGGGTATTTTTTCGACTTTTATTTTATTTATTATGAATTAAAAACTATTTTAAACTAATTAAATTATAAAAAATATTAAATGTTTATGGAAAAATCTGAATAATTTCTGAAAACTACTCTATCTAACAGGGACCTAAGAAAAATAAAACGGGGTCAACAGCTTATCTAGATAAGTTGTTATAAGCTAACAAGACAAATATGCTAATATGACAAACATTAGTTAAGTATTTAATTTTGCATGTAAAAACCAGAAAAAAAGGCCAAGGCGCATGGTTTCAAGTACATTCATATCCCACTCCTAATGGAGAGGTCTCAGGTTCGACCTGCGTCTCCCTTTTGCAAATTATATATATATATATATATATATATATATATATATATATATATATATATATATATATATATATATATAGATATCTATATATATATAGGAATGGCACATGTAGATAATCTTGTTGGCGTTTGTTGTGACATGCATATGATGAAGATTAAATCTTGTGAAGTCATACTCATCAAAATACTATTTAAAAAAATTGTCACATCAAGTTTCAACACGTGGTCTTGAAGCCCACAAATGAGCGCCTCAACCAGTAGAACAATCCACAAGTTGTGACCCAATATGCATTCAAAATTGATATACCAACAGAACCACCAGCTATATCATTCAAAATATTTGTAACCGACTCCCCTTTCACACTCATAAGGCAATTCAAAATCAATGTCGGTCAAACAATAACTTCCTCCCCTAAAAAAGATGCATCTCATCTCAATCTATTGATTATTTTTGGGTTTCATTGTTTGATTTTTGAAATGTTACATGAATCACGCTTGATTTGACCAAATTATATCATCAATTGATTTCAAAACCCTAAATCACATTCCTTATCATACATCAATTCGCATTCGGCACAAGAAATTCAAACATGGGTTACTAGAAGTCACCAACTATGCCAAGCCGCAGTTTCAACAAGTCACCAGGTTGCCCCCTTTCTTTTTGTGTTTAGATGATGAATGTTACCATTTTTCTTTTTTGATGTTATAAGTAATTTTTTCTCAATTATGCACTTCATTATGTTACATGCCCTGTTTCCTTTATGTCATGTTATTATGTATTGTTAAATCATCCTATTTCGTTTATGTAACTGCTTCTCCTCTTGGTGTTCCTCAATAGGTTTTACACAACAATAAAATTAGCCAACATTGATGTATCCAACTTGCTCAACAATTTCGATGAGATGTGAGCGAATTGATTATTGTGATTAGCAGGTGGCTGAACGGTGTATAGCTGTGTGACAGATTGGTGAGATGTCGAAATATCCCATCCTTCTCTCAGAGAGACTCAGCATCGCCATCATTGCAAGAAAGTCGGCATCGCCATGTTCTGCATTATGTTCAGAAGGTTATGTATTCCTTTTATTCGTTATAAATTGAATCTAATATCTGATACGAAAATAAAATGGGTTAAACATGTTAATGTGGGTCAAAAGTCATCTAACATGTATTATAATGTTTACCTAATCCTAAAAGTGTCATTCTTAGAAGAGAATGTGATCAATCCTTAGTTGAAGTACTTTCATCCGTCCTTGGAAGACAAAGGTTATATAAAAGTGTCATTCTTACCTGCTTTTTTGTTCTTCCATTATGATTCTTTTCAGAAGGATCCTATAAATTGATTGTTGTTTCAGAAAACTACTAATTCTTTAAACAAGTTTGCTAAAAAGATGTGATAACTAAAGATGTTAAAAATTAATAAGCCAGTAATTCAAATAAGTGGTTAGTAATTTAGCAAATGAGATAAGGAGCGAATATCATAGCACTTAACAAGCTGTGTGCATAATAATCTGGTCTTTAATAAAGCGAGCAAGTATAACTCATTTACTTATGAAAGGTTTGCTCAACAGTTTAATGAAACCATTTTAACCCCATACCCTTTATGATTTGTGTATCATAGGTTGAAACAAGGTACCACCAAAGGCTCCCTTTACTGTGCTTGAGTTGATCTATGCAGTTTTTCAGGTAATCAATATGTTCTTCCCTTTGACTTCCACCAATATGCTCACCAACCTAACGGGAAAAGCCAATTTGGGTTGAACTTCTTTAAAAACAGGTCGAACTTGTAAAAAGTTGAGTTAAGGAAGGTAATGATTATATCTTTTGTCGATGTTGTTAGGACTGTCTATTATGGTGAATACAATTGTTATGGTCCAGGAGCAAATATTGCCAAAGAGTTGGATGGTCACGTGAGTTGTCACGTGATCAGAATGCTCCATTTACTCTTCCTCCCACATTCGCCTTCACTTGTCCGGTATCTAAAGGTGAGGCTCAACATGGCCATATATACTTGTGGCTTATTTTTTTTTTTTTTTTGAAAAGGCATATACTTGTGGCTTATAAATAGAGGTTTGAACATGAATGGGCTGGTAATGAGTCAAAACTGATTCGGGTCAAAGTGATTTAATCATTTGCCAATACTTTTAATCATTTAAGTTTTACCAATACTTTAATCATTTAAGTTATAAAATATTTAATGTGTTAAAAAATACTTTTTAAAACAATACTTTTTGATAAAATGATTTAGGAGGTTTTAGGAATCTGAGAACTTGCAGACCTTAACTTGGCTATTTAGGAGCTTTATAAAATATAGCGTAATAAGAAAACTATACTAACTCAAAACAGTAGTTATAATCATTATTTTAAAGCGATTTAGTATGTTTTAAGAATTTTAGAACACTTTGGTTGACGTTTGACTGTGTCGTCCCGTTTATCCGTTTGCAAGATCTTAACAGCTGCGAAAGAGGCTGATGAGGGATTTCAGCGATTACAGAATGACCCTCCTGCAGGCATTGGTGGAGCAACCGAAGACAGTACTATAATGGCATGGAATGGCTGTAATATTCAGGTAATGAATAAGATGGAAATGAATCTGTTCTATTAATATTTGTTCTAATGACGTCTAATAAATATTTGCTTTCCATTGCAAACCAGATGACCCTCCATGGGATGGTGGTATTCTCATTTCTTTTTATTATTTGCATCTCGAGCATAGACTCCAAAATTCACTTTATTATGACGATTCGTGGTATTGCATTTATTTTTTAACTTGTCATTTAACTACCAGGTACATTCAGAATGGCCTAAATTTCTCAGAAGATTATCCAAAGAAGCAACGGTTGTGGGGTTTGTTATTCGTATGTTTCCACACAAACAGTAAGTACTTATAAACTTTACAAAACTCTCATATCCACACTTATAATTTATAATTTTTATATACTTGCATCAAGTTGTTAGATTTTATCCCCTAAGAAAGGCCTTCTTAAACATCAAGGATATTCAGATGCATTCGATTCTAAGTTTTGTGTTCTTACTGACAGTTTATGCTGATGGAAGCATCTGCTTGGACATTTACAAAATCAGTGGAGTCCTATATGATGTTGCTGCTATTCTTACTTCTCTATAGGTGATTGTTTCACAATAGTTGTGTCTCTGGTCTTATGTCATATTATTTATTGTTTGTTAATTTGCGAACATTGGTGATAATACAAAAGGCGTTTGGATGTGTGTTTGGTGCATTTGCAATCTATAAACCATTTTGTTTCAATATGCTAACCCAATTAATTGGTACTAAAACATCTTAGTAAAATTAATTTATGCAGTATAAATACACTGCTTGTTTTACATCTTCAAGTACCACAAGCATGTCCTCAGTTCTCACCTTACAATGTTATATCTGTTATACATCATGATAAAGTTGTAACCCAGTAAAATACTTTTCAGTTATTTATGCACTCTTGTTTCATCCATATTCAGAATAATTTTACTAACCCCAAAATACTTTTCAGCTTACTATCTGACAATACTTTTTCAGGCTCGAAGAAGTTGAAACACAATGAGTTTTCCACTCACTTCACGTGTCAACAATCTTTCTTTCCTTTTCATATGTCTTGTTATTGGCAGTCATGTCAAAGATATTTCTTGTTTGCCAGCCTTCGCTTCTCGAGCACCAACTCCGGAGGCTTGAGCATGAGGTAAACACAAAGGTTATTTGTTTATATCTTTGAAAAACTTTGTAGGATGTGAAGTTATAAACTTATTAAGTGTTATGTTGGGATCTTTCAGGATATTCAAGGTTCGGACTGGGGTATACCACCACGTATTGACTGCACAAATAAGTGCTCAGATTGCACCCTTGCACCCTATCCTAATGACCGTGTACTAGGCTCAATCTGTTTGGTATTGTAGATGCAATGGCAAAATATACATACCTCACAATCCCTGATTGTATTAAGATTATGTGAAATTAATAAGCATTTCATTTGGATGCAAATGCAATGCATGTTTCAAACTGTATTAATCGTCTTTTCATGACCTGTTTGAGTGAGTTTTGGTGCACATTCTTTGCAAAAATTTGTCCCGTTCTGATTAAATTTGTGTCGTTGTCTTCAAAACTCTCTTTGTGAATGTTGTATATGTTTACATTATTAAACAATAATTCAAAAAATTTAGCACCAGATTTGTGTCATTTAGCATTAGTTATGTTTATGTAAATGCATGTACCTGTATTTGAGTGTACAAATTTTCAAAATCCTACTTAGACTTTACGTTTTATTGAAGTACCAAAAACACCACTTTGTAGAAATGAACGATTTCGGACATAATACCTTCGGATGTCCCTTATCTCATGGTATTTTTGACCTTTATGACTACATCATGGTATTTTCTATTTGAATAAGGACCATGGACTTATATTATTTAACAGCTTCACTATCTTTTATATGTATTATATTAAAAATTAGTTACTTATATTTTGTATGTTTGAAGGTTCTTTGTTTTGGCAATCACGGTGAATACGAAATATAAAACAAGCGTTGTGTGCGTAGAAGTTTTATTTAAATGCATGAATAAAGCGTCGTGTAATTTACATATTCTCATAATTTTCATTTTTTACGTATAAAACATGAACACTTTCTTTTTGTTTCAATTTTTGTGCCTAAGATATTTGCCGTTATTCGCTGTTGTTTCACGTCGTTAAAACGTCGAGTAATATAAAGAAGTAGCCATGGTATCCCAGGCCATAAGCTATATATATATATATATATATATATATATATATATATATATATATATATTGATTTTCTTTTTAGAACTTGAAAATTACTTGAAAATACTAACTTTTATAAAACAACCTTTTCAAAAGCTTAAAAATAAGTCGGTTATTGGTCATTTATCGACAATGAAAGCAAATAAGGGACAAATTGGTATGTAAAGCTACTAAAGGACATAAATGAGCTACTAAAAGCTAAGGCAAAACTAATATACTAAACCTAAAAGCTAATGGGAATCACAAACAAGCTAATGGCACACTAATAAGTGAAGCTAATAAAAAAAAATCAACAAGTTGCTATACTCTTGATCTTTGAATAAAGGATTAAACAAAAGCGACCACTAGGGGCTTTTGCAACAATTTAAATAAGCCACAATGGGAGTGAGCTTATGAGCTTATGGAATTTTGAAGACAAGCTAGGGGGCAAGCTTTTGCCCCCACAAAATCCTAACTAGAAGCTGAATTCACTAAGCTAGGGGCTGTTAAGGGACTGCTAATGGGACAGCAAGACCGAAAGAGATGGGGGTTTTTTGATGGCAAAAATAAGCTACTAAGCAAACACTAAAATAAAAAATAAGCATTAGTTAATGAACTTAGTACTACTACCTATTTGAAAAACCAAAATAAAGTCCTAAACGTAGCTCTAATCTACTTAAAATTAAGCTAAAATGGATGACTTGGGACGAGGGATGATTTTTGATTTTTGCAAAAACTAATTTTACAACTAAAGGCTAGTGAGAATGCAAAACTAAACTGAATAACATCTAACTACAACTGGTTTTTGAGACCCAATATGGGTCAAAACATGCTTTTGACCCAGAATTTGTGCAAATCCAAACACTACTTAAAGGCAGAAAAATTAATCTTTGTGAAGAATTTAGGTGTAGAAGCGTTAAAAAACTGAGTTGCATCAATGATACAAACTCAAAATGAGTTTAAACAACATTAACAAACAATTTTAAAGCACAAGCAATAGAATTCAAGAACATGAAAAAAATGAAAACTGCATAAATTTTGACACTGGAATTTAAAAAAAATTGAACTGCATTAACTTGAAAATTAAAAAGTACATTAAAATTAAATGACAATGAAAGTAAAAGCGGTACTAGACATAAATTTCTAGACAATTTTCTACAAATGCACTAACTCCTATTTATACTAAAAATGAAAAATCAGTCTTTTGTCCTTGTTGTCTTGATGTGTTGTGCTTGTTGTGAGAGAGAATAGAGAAAAAGGCTTGAGCTTGTGTGCTTCTTTCACTTCAATCGGGACCATTGAATCCCCGGGTGCCCAAGTCTTTAAATTGCAGACCATAGGATGAGGTTTTAGTGCCTTGGATTGCCACGGTGGCAAGATGAAGAGAATGTGATGAGTTCTTGGCTTCTTCTGGGAGTGAGAGGGACAGGAGGTGAGAGGGAAATAATTTTGGCGCCATGGAAAGTGTCCTGGGTTTGTTTTACTTTTGACTTTGGCAGTCAAAGATTAAAAACGGGAAGGGATTTGGGTAAAAAAAATGGTAAGTTTATTTGGGAAGGGTTAAATGGTCTTGGGTTGGTAGGGGTCATAAGATGGTTTGAAAGGTTTAAGTTTAGTGATTTTATTTGTAAAAGTGGTTTTAAGTTTTTCGTAAATAGGTTTTTTTTTAAAGAAAGATAAAAATGTTAATAAAAATTGGTTTAAAATAAAAATTAGATTTAGAGGAAAAAGAGTATTTTTTTGGAGTTTGATCAAAAGGGTAAAATGGTCATTTGGGTTCGGGTGGAAGGGTAAAATGGTAATTTTTGGTTTAGGTTAGGTTTTTGAGTCTGATTCCCAAGCTCACTCCCAAAAATGTATCCCGGGCTCTGAAAATGTAGAAAATCATCTTCCCGGCTTTGTTTGCAAAGCACGTTTTCCAATCCAAGCTCATTTCATCGTTTTGCCATGTTTTCGATCCTTTGTACACGAAACACATAAAACACATCCCAAGGATATCTGCAGTATAATTGGTTATATTTCCGTGTTTTTAGATGTTTTTGTGGGTTTTTTCGGGCTTAAAATGATGAGTAAAAGGCCACTCATCATCCCCCTACACTATCAATTGCTAGTCCCTAGCAATCCGATCATATGAAGTAATGAAAGGATCAAGAATACCAAGAATACCCCGTTTCGACTTTTTTATTCACTATGAGAAATTTAAACAAGACGATAATAAATAAAATGCTTGATTATCAAAACATGGCATCATGGAACGGGATTCACACAAAATGGGTGTCTCCGGGGAATTGTAATCGTTATCCTCTTTTTGATACTCTCAACCTAAGCTTAAACTTATTGTGCAAATGTTTTTGTAAAATGCTAACACTACTTATATCAATAATCTATGTAAGTCGAGACTTAACTTTTTACTCTCACAGTTTATACAATTTAAGTTCGTGTGTGCTCATTTTCAAAAGTTTGACCATTGAAATCGACATTTGTTATGGTTGTTATCCACTTAACTAAAGTACTAACTCACCGGAAACGACGAAAGTCTAAGGATCGAAAGGGCCTTTTCCATGTAGCGGCTTTCTTTTCGGCACATCCCAAAACATTAGTTTTAAGTGACCGGGCTTTTGACACCTCACAGAGAATAGTACCGAAATCAGCGGGAATTCGATTACAAAGATTTACGAGGCTACCGTTAAGTTAAAACTAAACCTAAATGGATAGCAACCGACGATGATTTAGAGATTCGAGATTCAAAGGTGAGATCACTCCATGTAGCGACTTTCTTCTCAGCTTGTCCTTTTAAGGAGGCTAGGTTTTCACCCTCGAGAATAGTATCGGAGCTTTCGGGATCTTTGAAATCAAGAATTTCCAAATTACCGTCAAACTTTTAGACAACTTTGATGAATCCTAGTTCACTTTCCGATTTAAATTTAAGAAAAAGAAAGTTTCGCACATTTATTCATAAGCAACATAGTACTTTTATTCACGCAACTCATATTTTTCATTTTTCAATTTTCCAATTTTTCACTTTTTTTTTGTTTTTTTTATTACTATTTGTTTTTTTTCATTCACTTTTTACTTTAACATTAAACTTGCAACTTTTGCATCATTCAAGCACTTTACGATACTTTCATTTTGCAACATTATTCATATTTTAAGAAAGTATGCTTTCTCGGAAATTTAAATAAAAAGTTGAACTCGGACTCTAAATCAATTTTGCTTAAAACTTTTGTTGTAACAAGACAATTTGAATGTTCAAAAGTTTGACAACGAGCACGTATTTTAGTCCAATTAGTGATCTTCTGGGAGAAAAAGCCATAGATTACTTATAAAAGCTCTAAAGAGAACCAACTACTCCACGCCTAGCATTTTCATTTGCACAACTCGTAAAAACTTAGCCTAATTGTTAAGAGAGCGGCTAGATCAACACTCTAGCAGAGTCGGGATTCCCTTTGTTCTAACCTAATCAAGACCAAACTACTATTAATACCGAAGCATTAACGCTTTATTTTTGTGCAAAGCACTTCTTTTTCATGCAAAATTTTTTAAAGTTTGGTCAAAATGGGGGTACTAGGGACTAAAGGGTACAAATGTGACAAAATTCGACAGAATTCCCCCACACACTTAGAACTGAATATTGCCCTCAATATTCAAAGTCCCGGCCGAAGCCGATACCATCGAACGGAAAAAGGTAATACCACTAACCAAGTGTGTGGACTAAATCTGTTATTTTACACAAAAAGGATTTTGAAAACATATCCCCGGATAAGCGTTAGTAAAAGTGATCGGATATTGGGCGGTCGGATTGAAAGCAGGCGTACCAATCATCACGATCAAAGGATTCTGAAAACATGAGCAAACACACAAGAAGCAAACACCGTGGAGGTTTCCCCACACTTAGTTGTTAGAAAAGAGAAATAAGTTAGAAACATGGGTGGACACCCATGAAATGCTCTTGTTTTTGTTAACCAAGTCGCTAGCTTGACTCGACCGAATTCATTGGTCCATGGGAAGCAAGTGGAAGAGAAAATCTCAATCGGACTTTCATTTAAATGGTTTGGATAAACATTGAATGTCTGAAAGTTCCACTCCGATGAGATGCAACCTACTCAAAAGAATGATAAATGAAGATGCGGGGTTAAATATGATGTCCTCACTCCGTAGGAATGAAGGAGAGGAGATGTCACATCATATGTGAGGAATGGAAGAAATATGTTTATAGCAATTACGATCCATTCTTCATCCTCAAAATCAAATTTCCTATTTTCCTTAATTTGAATTTCATAACTAAAGCTCTTTTGGTTATTTTCAACAAATACCTTGGGAGGGACAGGCGGGGTAGTGTCCTAGATAAGCAAACTCTTATGAAGAGCATGTCTCCCCCTGGGTCAAGATATAGATCAAGATCAAGATCAAAATAGAAATGATCATACTCCGGAGGAGATATGATATGAGAGAGTTCACCGGAGAACTCCTCAGGATCTAGATCAAAGCGAAACGAATCATAATCGGGAAGAGAGATACAAGCATGAGAAGTGGTACTGCCACAACTCGTATCTCCAGTATGATCGATATCAAAGCAAAACGACTCATAAGTCGAAAGCGAGAGATCGGGATAAGAAGTGGGACTTCCACTACTCTCATCTGCCGTATCAAAGATAAAACTCTCAAGTTCGGAAACATAATCCTTGAGCTCGAGCTCCGGAGGATCTGATGGCTTAGGTTCAACAATTTCTTCAACGTTATCTTCCTTCGGGGGAAGAAAAGGAGACGGTTTCAACAATTTCTGGTGAAATTGGAAAAACATCGACCTCTTCCAAAACGACGTCACTTCTCTCAACCGGCGTGAGCGAAGGGGAAGAGTCGGAAATGATAGGATCGGAAATGGGAGTGGGATTGCCACTCGAAGAATCATCATAAGCGTCATCGATCTTTAAGTTCTCTTCTTCAAACGGTTCATCATCATCACTCTCGTCAGAATCTGAATAGTAAAAGGTGGGTGGATGACTCGGTCTTTGTTGATAATGGTGACCGATATATCTTTCACGCTTGCCAAAGACGTCAATTTGAGCACTCATAACGGAAATTTGCTCGGAATAATGATCACTCAACATATTGGTAGAGTAGTAAGGAACGTCAGCATCCCACTGAAAATGATGTTGTGTCAAATTCTCGATCAAATCGTAAGCTTCTTGAGGAGTCTTCCGCATGAGATTTCCACCAGCTGCCAACATTATTTTGTCTCGATCAATCATAGTGATACCATGATAAAAGGTTAGGATTTGATCAAGAAGCAAAATTCGATGATCGGGACATTTCTGCAATAACGATTTGAATCTTTCCCAAGCTTCAAATACGGATTCCTTGGGTAATTGTTGGAAATTAAGAATTTCTTTCCTTAGCTGCATCGTTTTCGAATATGGAAAGTATTTTGAAAGAAACTTGTGAAACATCTCTTCCCAAGTATGAATCGAATGTTTTTCAAGGGTGTAAAACCAAGATTCGGCTTCGTGGGTTAAAGAGAATGGAAAGAGATTCAATCGGATATTATCTTGAGAAACGCCTTTTTGTTTCATGGATTAAGTAATAGACAAGAACTTGTTCAAGTGCTCATTAGCATCTTCATCGCGAAATCCATGGAA
The DNA here is from genome assembly GCA_022545495.1 of Chrysanthemum lavandulifolium. Lineage (NCBI taxonomy): Eukaryota > Viridiplantae > Streptophyta > Magnoliopsida > Asterales > Asteraceae > Chrysanthemum > Chrysanthemum lavandulifolium. The sequence continues at coordinate 175,004,965 of CM040245.1, read as the reverse complement.
TTGGTAATGTTGGCGAAGAAGACGAACCATATGATTTTTCAATCGAAATTGGTTCCCGAACGGATATCGAGCGATCGATCCTCCTCGACCGATAAGTGATGGACGATAGAAATCCTCCGGTCCGAGAATCATGAGGATCATGGGATCAAATGGTGAAAAATCGAGCATAGTGGAGAATTAAACAATTTAGAGGGTCAAGAGATAAGAATTAAATATTCTAGAGGATAACGAAGAGTATTTTTGGGGTTTTATGATGAAAACGAGTGCACATGCACAAAAACCAATCAATTAAAACGATACCGAAGCAAAAATACGAGGAACTTAAACCAATAATCACAAGCGTATTCACACAAGTGACACAAAGGCAAGTTTTATGATAACACTCAAGTTGAGAAGTGTTATATGATTGATGTCTTCTATTTATTTAAAACAACAAGCAAAATCTTTTTGTATTTTTAATCTTTTACATATATATACAAAGAAAAGAAAAATATTTTTGTATTTTTGTATTTTTCAAAAAGCAATAACTTCACGAGGAAGGTTCTTCAAGTCACTAATCGCAAAAACTTCATGATATTGTCGCAACACACCTCCCTGGCAGTGGCGCCAAAATTTAATTCGTTGTTTGTGAGTGGTGAAAATAAACACAATATCAATATATCAAATTAATCGTTAAATCCGACAAATCAACCTTTTAGGAAAAGGGTTAACATGCCAAATCTCACGAATGTGATAAAAGTGATACCGGGCAAGTGATTACCCAGGTCGTGTCCCAACGAGGTGTGAATTGACTGTGACGTTTGAGGTTTGTTATCAGAACTTGAATTGGTTAAACGAATTTGGGATTTGATTACGCTATTCTACAAATTAAAGAACGAGAATGAAAATAAAGCACATAAACGAAGTAAATGACTAAATTAACTACCACTAAGCATAAGAAACAATAAAACGAAGCTACACTACGTCCTAGGGCATTAAAACTAAAAAAACGCGAAAACCGGAAACACACCGAGCCCTTAAATTGAAAATTTTGCAATTTAAAGCCTACTGGTGCAAAAGAATTTTTCCTATATTCTAAACGACTAAAAATAATTTTAGGAAAAAGCCGAGTATTTTTTTGACTTTTATTTTATTTATTATGAATTAAAAACTATTTTAAACTAATTAAATTATAAAAAATATTAAATCTTTATGGAAAAATCTGAAAAATTTCTGAAAACTACTCTATCCTAACAGGAACCTAAGAAAAATAAAACGGGGTCAACAGCTTATCAAGATAAGCTGTTATAAGCTAACAAGACAAATAAGCTAATACGACAAACATTAGTTAAGTATTTAATTTTGCATGTAAAAACCAGAAAAAGACCTAAGGGCGCATGGTTTCCAGGTACATTCATATCCCACTCCTAATGGAGAGGTCTCAGGTTCGGCCCCTGCCTCCCTTTTGGCAAATTATATATATATATATATATATATATATATATATATATATATATATATATATATATATATATATATATATATATATATATATATATATATATATATATATATATATATATATTTTTTTTTTATTTTCTTTTTAGAACTTGAAAATTACTTGAAAATACTAACTTTTATAAAACAACCTTTTCAAAAGCTTAAAAATAAGTCGGTTATTATACATTTATCGACAATGAAGCAAATAAGGGACAAATTGGTATGTAAAGCTACTAAAGGACATAAATGAGCTACTAAAAGCTAAGGCAAAACTAATATACTAAACCTAAAAGCTAATGGGAATCACAAACAAGCTAATGGCACACTAATAAGTGAAGCTAATAAAAAAAATCAACAAGTCGCTATGCTCTCGATCTTTAATAACGGTGGACAAACAAAACATTACTAGGGGCTTTTGCGACAATTTGAATAAGCCACAATCGGAGTGAGCTTATGAGCTTATGGAATTTTGAAGACAAGCTAGGGGGCAAGCTTTTGCCCCCACAAAATCCTAACTAGAAGTTGAATTCACTAAGCTAGGGGCTGTTAAGGGACTGCTAATGGGACAGCAAGATCGAAAGAGATGGGGGTTTTTTATGGCAAAAATAAGCTACTAAGCAAACACTAAAATCAAAAATAAGCATTAATTAATGAACTTAGTACTACTACCTATTTGAAAAACCAAAATAAAGTCCTAAACGTAGCTCTAATCTACTTAAAATTAAGCTAAAATGGACTGACTTGGGACGATGGATGATTTTGATTTTGCAAAAACTAATTTTACAACTAAAGGCTAGTGAGAATGCAAAACTAAACTGAATAACATCTAACTACAACTGGTTTTGAGACCCAATATGGGTCAAAACATGCTGACCCGAATTTGTGCAAATCAAACACTACTTAAAGCGAAAAAATTAATCTTTGTGAAGAATTTAGGTGTAGAAGCGTTAAAAAGCGAGTTGCATCAATGATACAAACTCAAAATGAGTTTAAACAACATTAACAAACAATTTTAAAGCACAAGCAATAGAATTTAAGAACATGAAAAAAATGAAAACTGCATAAATTTTGACACTGGAATTTAAAAAAATTGAACTGCATTAACTTGAAAATTAAAAAGTACATTAAAATTAAATGACAATGAAAGTAAAAGCGGTACTAGACATAAATTTCTAGACAATTTTCTACAAATGCACTAACTCCTATTTATACTAAAAATGAAAAATCTGTCTTTTGTCCTTGTTGTCTTGATGTGTTGGGCTTGTTGTGAGAGAGAAATAGAGAGAAAAGGCTTGAGCTTGTGTGCTTCTTTCACTTCAATCAGGACCATTGAATCCCCCTTGGTGCCCAAGTCTTTAAATTGCAGCCATAGGATGAGGTTTTTAGTGCCTTGGATTGCCACAGTGGCAAGATGAAGAGCATGTGATGAGTTCTTGGCTTCTTCTGGGAGTGAGAGGGACAGGAGGTGAGAGGGAAATAATTTTGGCGCCATGGAAAGTGTCCTGGGTTTGTTTTACTTTTGACTTTGGCAGTCAAAGATTAAAAACGGGAAGGGATTTGGGTAAAAAAAATGGTAAGTTTATTTGGGAAGGGTTAAATGGTCTTGGGTTGGTAGGGGTCATAAGATGGTTTGAAAGGTTTAAGTTTAGTGATTTTATTTGTAAAAGTGGTTTTAAGTTTTTAGTAAATAGGCTTTTTTTTAAAGAAAGATAAAATTTTAATAAAATTGGTTTAAAATAAAATTAGATTTAGAGGAAAAGAGTATTTTTGAGTTTGATCAAAAGGGTAAAATGGTCATTTGGGTTGGTGGAAGGGTAAATGGTAATTTTGGTTTAGGTTAGGTTTTGAGTCGATTCCCAAGCTCACTCCCAAAATGTATCCCGCTCGAAAATGTAGAAAATCATCTTCCGGCTTTGTTTGCAAAGCACGTTTTCAATCCAAGCTCATTTCATCCGTTTTGCCATGTTTTCGATCCTTTGTACCGAAACACATAAAACACATCCCAAGGATATCTGCAGTATAATTGGTTATATTTCAGTGTTTTTAGACGTTTTTGTGGGTTTTTCGGGCTTAAAATGATGAGTAAAAGGCCACTCATCATCCCCCTACACTATCAATTGCTAGTCCCTAGCAATCCGATCATATGAAGTAATGAAAGGATCAAGAATACCAAGAATACCCCGTTTCGACTTTTTTATTCACTATGAGAAATTTAAACAAGACGATAATAAATAAAATGCTTGATTATCAAAACATGGCATCATGGAACGGGATTCACACAAAATGGGTGTCTTCGGGGAATTGTAATCGTAAGGACTGAATATTAGCTGTATTGTGATAACAAAAGTGCCATTGCTCTCTGCTGATTAGCCATGTCATCTTGTTGTGCTCAAATCTTACGGATGAGATCCCAATTATCTAACTATGGCTTTGTATTCAAAAAAGTTCATCTGTATTGTGATAACAAAAGTGCCATTGCTCTCTGCTGCAACAATGTTCAACACTCAAGAGCAAAGCACATTGATATTCGACATCATTTCATCATGGAAAAAGTGGAGAAAGGTGTGGTTGAACTATATTTCGTAAGGACTGAATATTAGCTGGCAGACATCTTCACTAAAGCTCTTCCTAGAGAACGTTTTGAGTTTATCCTCCCACGACTTGAATTGAAGAGCCTACAACCTGAGACTCTCAAACGTCTTCAGGATGAAGAAGAGGAGTAAAGGTGTTTCTTCATCTATTTTCTTGTATATATATTATCAAAAATCAAAACACAAAATCATAAAACCAACAAGTAAAAAATAATAAAAAATAAAAAAATGAAATTCAAAAAGATTGTTTTACTTATCATGTTTTCTGGTTTCGATAACATCTACGGACTTAGAATTATCACTCAATAATGGCACGGGTCTTTAGATGAAGTTCGAACATAAGTAATAAATATTTTATTAATTTGTTTAAAAAAAAAAAAAAAAGGAGATGGAGAAAAATGTTGGTTTATTGTCATTTCATGCAAGAACCGTTTTTAAAGAAAGGATAGAGCCATGCTAAATTATTTTAAAATCTCATGCTCGTTCCTAAAACCATAAGTTCATAAGGAACATTTGTCGCCAAAAGACAAATGCTTCCTCACAAATGTTTTTCTTTCTAAAGATTCTCTGAAAATGTTTGTCATCTAACTAAAACAAAATTGCTATGAAAAATAACTTGAACTTAATTTTGAAAATCATCTCGGACTTATCATTTGTAAAATCTCAATCACTCAATCAACAACTTAAGTCATTGATTGAGGGAGAATGATTTCAAACAAATAAAAAAGGTTATTTATCAAACAATTGGCACGAAAATGAGCAATGTCTACATTTGGTTAATAAAAAAGAATACTTTTTACAATTGGATCAAGACCAAGGCTAATGTTGTTTTTTCATATGATACCTATGTTTGATCATTGTAGACTAACGTTTCAAAATCAGATCCTTATCAGTTAAATGTTTTAAAAGCATGTCACATTTCTCCTCAAAAAGCTTTCGAAAATAATTTAAATCAATTGGGATCACAAATCTCAAAGGGTTTGAAAATCATGATCGGGGGAGAATTTGTGATTTAAATTAGATATAAACTGATAATTTGACAAGTGGTTTTAGAAATATCAACAGGATCTACTCCCTACATGTGCCAAACGATTTCAAATTTTCCATGCACATGTTAAGGGGGAGCACTTATTTTAAACCAAAAGAATTAAAACGTGATTAATTTGTCTCAAAGTGCAGGTTCCTTCTAATATGTACAAAACTCTTTCGAATCTCGATGCACATATTGAGGGGGAGCAATCAAAAGAGAACCACATCCTTCCCAAAATGTTTTATTCAAAGTATTCAAAATACTAGATTTGATCGGGAAGTGATGTTGATCATTTTAGAAAATGTTAATCAAGAATTGGATCTTTCTAAGATTTCAAAGACCTCCTGCCTCCATGTGCTAAATGATTTCTAATACTTGACAAAATGCTTTGATTTTATATCACAAGTACCTTGACCGATTTTTCAAATGGTTTTCAATTGGTTTCGAGGAGGAAAGAACAATACCAAAAGACCGACCAATTTACTTTATGCATTGGAGTTATAAGGATGGTTAGGTTAGGTATTCGTTCCACGATCCTACCGAGGACCATCCACTAGTTAGTGTAGAAGTCCTTAGGTATGATGAAAAAGGAGAAAAGTGAGAATAAGGGAAGAGTCTTGAATCGAGATTGAGCTAGAACTAGAATAAACCCAACAAGGTTCTAGTAATGAAGTCTCGTAAGCTTGAAGGGTTGAAGAATGAAAAATAATTGAATGAGAAAAGGGTGAAAAGAAATAGCCCTCCATTAATTCAACCTTAGAGCAGAAACCGGGTTCAATGCATATGCTACTGGTGGTTATTAAGGTGACTCCGGTATTGAAGACAAGACGTGATGGACCCAGTGACGCACTGCACTAAACTTCCCTAGCTACTCAAGTTCTCTTAAAAGGACTTGTTTCATTCTCACGGGGAACCTACATTAACTATCGACTTTCTCTTAGAGAATGGTATATATTGAAGAAGGAGACCCTCTCCCTAGTCTCCGACATAGGAAAACAAAAGTGCACAATTGAGTCTAGAGCCAATAGATCATCAATAAATCTCATTATGACACACAATTAATGAAGACTTACTATTTCACACAATGTGGAAAGTAAGAATATATATTAGGAGTTATCCTTGTGGTATTTCCAAAACATCCGAGTGATATGTAAAGTATTCACGGTGAAGATGGAAATCCTTCTAGAGCCAACATCAAACAAGCTCTTGGTGGGTGACATGTGATATCTTCTCAAAAGATCAAACTTGTGACAACTGGATAGAAACGATTGGGCGATTCACTCTTGAATCAACCTAGGTCCAAGAAATGGATTGACAGATACCTTTGAAAAACCGGTCGTTGTGCTCAACAACTCTTTTCTCTAGCACATCAACTATGTATTTACTTTTCAAAATAAAAGGGTATTTATGAGTGGAAATTGATGTTTTCCATAAAACCTTCGTTGTATTGCAAAACTTCTTCTATTAAGCAATACACGAGTGTTTTTCAAATCATTTTCATCAATCGGTGAATCTCAATTATTTGGTTCACTCACTCGTGTTGTCTTCTTTAAGACGTTCGGTTTGAGAACGGCTTGATTAGTACGAAACCCCGTCAAGGAGATTCTTGAATTCTACCGATCACGGCGGTACTTGTCTTGATCAGCGGGAACCGTGGTTCTTGCAACCCCATTCAACGAAGTGATCAAAGATACTTTCGTGCGCTTTATTGCTAATCGTTGTTTGCGGGGACACCCGACGGTTGTAGCCGATCGAATTGAGGTCAATCCATAACCGCATGCTCACACATCACACTCACTTCTAAAGAAATCATGATAAGTGCATATCTTCATAACTTGGCTCGATATTTTCAAACTATGCTTCGCTTTCGTTGCGCAAATATCATGAATCAACAAAGCTTCCGCTACTCGATAAGAAGATATCATGATCCAAAGCGTGAGCATGTCGGTCCAAAATTCACAACTTCATATTGTGGCAATACATCAAAGGATGAGTCGAGATTTCTTGGGTGATAATCTAAAAACGGATCAAAGACTCACCATCACGTGAATCAGTTAAAGACCTCCCCTTGAAGATCAAAACATGCGGAACATGAAGAATCAAAGACTACGAGCTATAGAGAAGATAGCTTAATCAAGAATTCAAGAACACCAAAATGTAATATCTGTTTGTAATTGAGGGGACCTCCCTTAGGGGGAGATTGTTAGGATTGAAAATCCAGTAGTTAAAGACTCGGTCACCTCAAGTATATGTATTCGTTAGAAAGCTCGTAGTCGTAGTCATTTAGTGATAGTTAGTAGTTAGTTAAGTAACACCGTGGAGGACGAATGGGTCTTTACCCACCGTATGCACGATCCACATCCGTAGGAGGCGTTTCATGTGAAACTATAAATACCCTTTGCCTAGCAAGGCAAAGGGTTGGGCTCAATATACATTTTTCTTTTCTCACTAGAAGTTCCCAACTCTCTTCACTTTCTCTCTCTAAAACCTCGTCTCATTCGAATTCACATGTGCTTGATTATGTGTTTGTGAAAACCAATATGTTACACTTACTGACCTTATTGTCTTTGCAAGAAAGGGATCACACATATTACTAGAATCTTACATATATGAATTCGATTTGAACATTCAGATCAAATATAATATAAAGTTGAACACAACATAGAGCTAAAACTTCAACTAATTATGGTTCAGGCATTTCATCAAATAGTTGATATGCATTATAAAGTTGAATCAATTTGCTACAATGATAGTGATAAAAGTATTAATTAACAAATATCACAAGAAACCGTCAAACTGAACACCGATTACAAATATGTGAATGATGAAAGTTTAAGAATTTACCCTTTAAAGAGTCAATTTTAACATAATAACCTCCAAATTAGTGATAGAAAGGTGCAACTATGAAGATTGGTCCTCCATTGGCAGTTTGTGTTCTAGTTGCTTGGTGTAGTGGTGGTTTTGCTGGCGGTTTAGACGTAATTGTGATGAGAGTGTAGTGGTGGTTCCGATCAGTGTAGTGAAGAAGATAGTATTTCACCTTTGGTATGTTGAATGTGTGTTTTGAATGGAAAAAACAAAAGTTGTGAGAAGGTTAAGCATATTAAATATTAGGTTCTATCCCCCACTATTAGATCAAACTAAATGGATGGTGGGGATTTGTCCCCAAATAAGCACCAAAATAAGAGTAAGCAAATGAACTTTTATCGACCATATATAGCCGGGAATGCCATAATACGCGTGACACAAATTTCTAATATCCAAATAACTTTGTAACCTCTGAATTGCAATTCGATTTAAGAATATGGGCATCAGGGTGTGTGTTTTAATCGTCCATTAGGTAACAACTGGACGGACATTCGTGCATTATAGTCATAAGTATGTGGCGAATAAATATTTATGTTTTCAAGCACCAAATAATTTGATCGTGTTTAAATGATCATTTTTAGACTTAAAATATATGTATTTTTTAAAGTACTATATGGAGCATCATAATAAGTTAACGTAGAATTACGTTAGTACAAATAATAATCTAAAAGTTGTATGGCTTTGATTATGAGTAATTCAATGATGAAACTTATAACATAGGAGTAAAAATTTACAAATTTATAAATTATAAGATAGTAAGCTTATGAGTAAGTCAGTGAACTTTATTATGACTTTAACTCATGTTAAATTTGATAGTTATAAATTGAATACTCCATCAATATTAAGATGGATGTTACAACTTTGTGGTTTTTTCAACAATATTAAAACCATGTCATAAATAGTAAGTGAAAATTATTTGTTTTCTAAGACTACTATAAAATAAAAATCTCTAGTCATTTTTAGTAATATACTATAAATGTTAAGGCCCATTAAAAAGCCCAATCATGAGGATGGCGCCAGAAGCAACTAACAACAAATATTTTCATTTTATCTATCACGTATAGCGTATGATTTTCACATTATCCTTATTTCTCCATTCTTTTATCAATACTTGAAATTCAAAATAAATATTGTTTGCTCACTATGTGCTACAAATCAAATATCATCTACGAATCCAAAAGTTCATAAATCATGTCGAAAGTCATTAAACTCAATCACATCAATGGCTAAAGAAAATCAATTTGATCATGATAGTTCATCCACAACCAAAGGATAATTTTAGAAATAACGTTCAACACCACATCTTTAATACACACATGGAGAGTGTGGATATGCTTACCTGCTAATGAGCATGTTCACGCGAGTGTTCTTGCAAGGCAGCTGTACTTCGACATGATTCTGATTCTTCCAATGGAAGTTGTTATTTACCGACGAAGCTTGACATAGTAGTGAAAGTTGATCCATCCAAACTCACCCACAAAGACAAAAATTTAATCAAGATTCAAATGCAAGTCATAATAAATTCATTTTGCTATACGCCTAGTAGTTTTTGTGGTTTTTGAGTCCATAATTGGTATCTACAAATATTTCAAGGAGAAAAGACACAACAAACAAATATAGGGCTGAGCAATCCCGATCGACGACCGACCGACGCCCGACTTCGACCGACAACAACTGACACAAACTGAACTTAACTCGGGTTCGGAATCGGTCAGCCTTGTCGGGACTCGGGTCGGGTCGGGAGTCGGGATTGTTTTGAGATAACTCAAAGAAAAACATACAAACCGGTTTGATTTGGGACTCGGGTCGGGCTTCGGGATTACCCGAACTAGAATCGGTCGGGATTCGTTAGGATTTTCACCTTGTCGGTTTCGGGATGGGTCGGGATCGGATCGGGACGGTTTGGTTTCGACCCGATGCTCAACCCTAAACAAATATATCGGGAGTTGAAAAATACGATGATGACAAGTATGTAAAGAATATCCTCGGATAGCTCACTTGGTATTCCTACAAACAACTACAAACTGCCACTAATAATTTCAGAAAGAAAATTTAATTGGTAGAGGAGCACATAGATCTGTTTTTGAGGTTACTTTATACGATTCCAAGATTGCAATGAAAATATTTGAGAAAAATGTTGAATTAATTGAATCTTTCAAAATTCAGGTTAAATCCATTGCAAGTCTCCATCACAATAATGTACTTAAACTTATAGGTTATTTTCCATTTGTAGACTGTCCACTTCTTGTATACGAATATATGGCTAACATATCATTAGATAGGTGGATCAACGAAGTGAAAAAAGAGGCAGAGGAACTCACATGGTCAACCTGGAAGCTAATTATAACTCATATAGCCAAAGGTTTGACTTACCTAAATCAAGAAGGTAATAGCCAAGGGATTTTGCATTTTGACTTAAAATGTGGAAATGTACTACTTGACACTGGTTTTAGTGTCAAGATATGTGATTTTGGGCCATCTAGATTCATAAGTGCAAGTCAAAGGCAAAATACAAGTGAAGCGTTCCACCTTGATAGTTTGAAGGGAACAACGAGCATATGAAAATTGAGTATCCAAATATTTTAGGAGGCCTAAAGCGAAAAAATGATTTGCGAATTTCATATATCTGAAGTATCGGATAATGGTTTTATGCATACAGGTATCCTAAAATTGAGTATCCAAATATTATGAAGTTTTGTAAAAATTATATATGAGCTCCAAAAGTGACAATCATGTATCCTAATTTTCGAACCAAAACCAATTAAATTTCGGACATCCGAATATGGACATTTTTCAACACTCCTATATTATATCTCTTCCTTTTTACGTCATTTATAGGGCTGTAAACGAACTGAATGCTCACCAAAGATTTCATGAACTGTTCGGTAGGGCCAACCTGAAATTAAAAAACACTTGGCAGGGAGAAAATTTTTGACCCACCAGAAACCCAATTATCTGAACTAGATATAGTTCCACTTAACTAAATCAAAGAAACACCACCATCTCTGATCCATTATTCTCAACAACTTCTGCTACATTTCGCATAACAACAAAATTGGACATGGGTTCCTGATATGTTCAAGAATCCTCGTGGAAAGTAGGGTCAACCACTGGCTTGTGGAGAAAACTCTGTGTAGTCGCTTCTCTCTAGTGGGGTCAGCCATGTGATTGTGTAGGTTCACACATTTTTGACCAAAAAACTTTTTGCAAAACCACCTGGGTTGCTATCCACTCGCTCCTATCCAGTGAAACGATACCAACACTCAAAGGCTAATTTTAGAAAATAACGTTCAACACCACATCTTTAAGACACACATGGAGAGTGTGGATATGCTTACCACTACCAAGCATGTTCACGCGAGTGTTCTTGCAAGGAAGCTGTATTTCAACATGATTATGATTCTTCCAACGGAAGTTGCTATTTACCTACTAAGCTTGATACATTAGTGAAAGTTGATCCTTTTAAACTCACCCACAAAGACAAAGCTTTCATCAATATTCAAATGCCAGAGTTATAACGTGTGCATTTTAGTGAACGTTCTCATCCAAAAAGGCGAGGACTCCCAATTATAATCATCATTTCTATATGCCTTGGAGTTTTTGTGTTTTGGGGTTTTGCATTCATAATTAGTTTCTACAAATATCTCAAGGAGAAAAGAAACAAGAACAACTATATCGAGTTGAAATCTTATGATGATGAGATGTATATAAAGAATGTCTCGGGATTGCCCACTTGGTATTCCTCTGAACAACTACTAACGCAACTAATAATTTTAGTGAAGAAAATTTAATTGGTAGAGGAGCACACATATATGTTTTTCAGGGTACTTTAGACGATTCCAAGATTGCAGTGAAAACATTTGAGGGAAGAGTTGAATTAAATGAATTTTTCAAAAGTGAGGTTAAAGCCACGCAAGTCTCCATCATGTTAATATACTTAAACCTATAGGTTATTATCCATTTGTAGATAGTCAACTTCTTGTATACGAGTATATGGTCAATGGATCATTAGACAAGTGGATCAGCGGAGTAAAAAGAAGCGAAGAACTTACATGGTCAACTTGGAAGCTAATTATAACTCGAGATAGCCAAAGGTTTGAATGACCTAAATGAAGAATGTAATTGGCTAGGGATTTTGCACTTTGACTTAAAACCCGAAAATGTACTACTTGACACTGATTTTAGTGTCAAGATATGTGATTTTGGGTCATCTAGATTCAGAAGCACAAGTCAGTGACAAAACACAAGTGAAGCATTTCACCTTGATAGTTTGAAGGGAACAACGGGTTATATGGCACCAGAAGGGATACATGGGGAAATAAAGACAATGACAGATGTTTATAGTTTTGGTATGATTGTATTGGAAATTTGTTGCAAAGAGAAAATTCATGAGAAACATAAACATGATTTACGATTTATGCTCGGAACATTCATCATGGTCGGGAATATAGATGGCATTATTGGTAACAAGCACGAAAACCGTAAGGAGGCTGGTGAGATGCTCAAATTAGCCGCGTGGTTCCTAAGAGCTTAAACATGAGAGAAGCCATGCATGTCTAATGTATGTAATGTTCTAGATGGTCGAATAACTGTTCCCATCGATTTATATAGCAACTCGTACCCTCTACTTGAGATCAAGCACAAGCATAACATAGCCTGTGAAAGCATCCTTCGATATTGAACACGGTAACGATAATTCATTGGAAGCAGAGGCGAGACAATTTCAAGATACATGTATGTTGTTTTCTCGGTTTTAATTTTTCTGTTAACATTTTTGTTAGTATTAATATAAGGAAGATATGTTATGATTGTTAATGAGTTACTTACTGTTCAAAATAAAACTTATGATTCACCTACTATTTTAGTGGCAAATTTTGCGCGAGGAGTGGATGAAATCCCTGATGGTGCAGTTGCTGTGATAACACATGACATGCAGGATGTTTTATCTCATGTATCTGTTTGAGCAAGAAACAACAAGGTATTTCTCTAATGTGTGATCTAGAGATGGAAATTATGAACCTTTTATCTATAAATGGGTCGATTTAACCGTATCGTTATATAAAATCTGATATGAAATACCTACCTTTGACGAATTGCTTCTGAAAATGATTTGCAATTCTCCATTGCAAGTTTGCTATGTAACATGTTTAGATACCAATATTTTGGATGATCCGTATGAAAGGTTTTAATGGATATTTAAATAATAGTATGTCCGGATTCGAACTCGAGACTTGGGATTGCACACATTACGTATGAGAATTGATGTACATAATTAATATAAATAAAACGTTATTATTATTAATTATTAATCACTAAATAAAACATAACGATAGTTAAATAATTAACGAGGTTTGGTTAGCGGTCGTTAAATATTAACTAGAAGGACTAGAGATGAAATTACAAGTCGGAAAGTTCTAGAATCCTTTTGGGATTGAATGGCCGATCGGTGGGGGTTTCAAACCCAATCCCACTCAAACTTGGACTACAA
>CM040245.1:174950554-174991409 GCA_022545495.1 Chrysanthemum lavandulifolium | reverse complement strand
TTGTGGGTCCCGATTCTTTTCTGCGGGTCCCATATTCATTCTTCAGTGTATTTTATGAAAGATTGTAATAATTGGTACAAAAATTGTATTAAGCTATCGCTATATATATATATATATATATATATATATATATATATATATATATATATATATATATATATATATATATATATATATATATATATATATATATATATATATATATATATATATATAGGGTAAAGTTAAAATAAAAGACAAATATCAGTAAAAAGAATACAAAGATGTATTTTTTAAAAAATTCTCAAAATTCCAAAAAATTTCACAAGATCGGGTATGTTGGTGTATAAAACTTTTGTGAAAACATTTTTTATAATTTTGAGTTTTGATCGTTTTTTAATGCACAAAAAGCAATTTTGATCTGTAAAAATTTTGATGCACAAAATTTTCAACTTCTTTAGTTAGATGTGCAATGTTATTTTGATGAAAAAAGTCAAAAGAAGTTGGGTGCAAAAACCAATTTTGATGCACAAAAAAGCGATTTAATCTTGTGACGTATTTTTTCATAATTTTTTCGGAAAAATATCCACTTTTAGAAAAAGTTTTTCACAACTTTTTCATGCACCATCGCATCTCGATCTTGTGTAATTTTTGGGAATTTTGAAGAACTTTTTGAAAAAATTAACTTTTATCTTTTATATTTGTGCTTTTTATTTGATCTTTATCTTATATATATATATATATATATATATATATATATATATATATATATATATATATATATATATATAGAGAGAGAGAGAGAGAGAGAGAGAGATAGGGATCAGGTAAAGTAAATTAAAATAAGAAGTGGTGAAGTGACCAAAATCACGCGTTTGATTCAACGACTTTGCATTAAATGCATTTCTATTCATATAGATCGCAACATCTTGAGTTTTGAAAGTTAATTTGATGTATAGATGGTGCAAATTGATTTTCATGATTTCGCACGTGTAGAGGAACAAAATAAGAGAAATCATGAAATCATCTAATATCGTATATCATCGATTAAAAGCTATAAAACACGCCTTTCAAAAAAAAAAAAGCTATAAAACACACTATGGTGCCTTATAATGCATCTAAAATTATAGGGATCGTCTAATTTAGGTCGGTGCATCTCAATTTACGGTTCTGGTTATAGTTAATTCTTATTCATAACTTTATTTTAATATATATATCTATATATATATATATATATATATATATATATATATATATATACTAAATATCTATGTAATTGTTAATTATTTTAATAATAAATAGTGAAATTCGGGTTTTGAGAAACCAAAACCGAACCAAACTAAATTGTTTTCTGTTCGGTTCAATTTTCAAATTGACAAAAAAAAAAATGGCGTTTACGTATATATCATTTGAAATTCAAAATTACATATATATCCTTTTGATCGTTAAAGCGTTGTCTTTATCGTTAAAAGCTAATAAAAAGATATATATAATTTTTAAAATCTGAGGATATACGTGATATATCTGAAATAAAAAAAAAAAAAAAATTAATCTAACTAACCGAATCTAACAAACCAAACAACCCTATAACTGAACCTTTAATCACCCTGCCCATAGCAAATCCCAAACACCCGTGAAATAAATTGTAATTCACACATCTCGTGCGCTAAACCCATCCTCTCTATACATTTCACTTGTCAGTTCTCACACACACAATTCCCCAAAATCTTTTTAGAAAATGGGAGAAGAGAAAAAGTAGCGCCGGTGTATGGCCCACCGTGAAACCCTTTGTCAACGGCGGTGCTTCTGGTATGCTTGCTACTTGTGTCATTCAACCCATTGATATGATTAAGGTACATTCAGGTTTTGTTTTTTAAGATCTTGTTTTTTTTTCTTATGTCAAAGTTTATTGCTTTAGCTATTATTAGTGACTCATAATTCGGGCTTTGTACTTTTAGAATTTAGATTTGTGGATTAATCTAGTGACACAATTGTTAGGGTTTTGGATCTTGTGTTCTTTATGTGAAAGTTGTTTTTTTTTAAAGAAGTGCGGTTTGGTTAAGCTTAAGGAAATATGCTTGTAATTTTTGCTTTACCCGAACACTGAGTTTGAGCTTATTTTGTTTTCAACTTTTAATAATACAATAGGCTGTTAAGCACAATAATGAAGCTTCACCGGACGCTCCCTTTGATTATTTGGTTTTTAGTTATCTTTTTATCATAGTTCTTTTTGGTGTTTTGCCACGAGAAAGATGGTTTGAAACGTAGATCGACAATTCTAAAAGTTATGGTGTTACTCGGTGAAATTTTATATGTTTCAACATCCAATGCTTTTGAGTTTTGACCTGCTTTGTATCAAACGCTGGATGAAATCTATGTTTGTTGAAACCATTATATAGATATTTGCCATGTATCCTTGTTTATTTGTTAACTATCAAGCTGTAAATTTGTTTAAAGGTGATCACATTTAAACATTATTCTACTATTATCTTTATGCT
This sequence comes from Chrysanthemum lavandulifolium, assembly GCA_022545495.1. Lineage (NCBI taxonomy): Eukaryota > Viridiplantae > Streptophyta > Magnoliopsida > Asterales > Asteraceae > Chrysanthemum > Chrysanthemum lavandulifolium. The sequence continues at coordinate 174,988,932 of CM040245.1, read as the reverse complement.
GTATGCTTAACTAATTTTTATTGAGTGTTTCATTGATCAATTATAGGTGAGAATCCAACTGGGTCAAGGATCTGCTGTATCGGTGACAAAGAATATGCTAAAGAATGATGGTGTTGGTGCTTTTTACAAGGTATGTTGTACTCATAGATGTTTATAGCTCTTCATCTATGGAATGGTTTCAACCTGTCTATCTGCCTATGCATGCATGTGATTACAGCTGCGGTCTGATTCTTCATGATGGTTTGAAATCATTGCCAAAAGTTGATCCATTGTTTATAGTGTGTGTTTTTTCTTAAATTATGTAATTATATGTGATTCACTGCATACAAATATACAATGCTCGGATTTCATACATATATAAAGGCAACGGATAATGCACACGGAATTAGGGGTTGAAAAGAGCCGAGCCGAGTCCGAGATGCCAAAGCTCGGCTCGTTTATAATTACAAAGCTCGAGCTTGGGCTTGGCCTCGTTTCGAGCTATATATTTTCAGCTCTAGCTCGTCCTCGGGCTGACTCATTTTATGACAAGCTGAGCGAAATAAAGCTCAAATCAAACTTGGCATGTTAAGCACACTAGGCTCGAGCTCATATATATATCTTGAGTTCGTTTTATACATAGCTATTAGTATACGTAGTATATGTACGTTATATATTTCTAAGACTCGTTTAGGCTCGCTAGCCTAGTCAATTCCTGTATATAAAGTTCAGGCTCAAACTCGTTAAGGCTCAAGCTTGTTTTGAGCTTTAAGGATCCAATCCCGAGCTTTTCACGAACTGCTTGGCTCGTTTCCACTTCTACACATAATCTTTATGTTGGTACACATAAACTAATTGCAAATGACATTTATACCCTTGTCTCATTTTACCCAGTTTTTGGGCTTTTTTTTATCCTTGAATGCCCCAGTGTATTCTTTTAGAAAGATTAAAACTTTGAGGTTGTTTATAAGCACCTTATCATTTTGTTTATTAAGGATCAAACTTCTTCTGAACACGAACTTCGAAGCTGCATATTGGATTTCAAAGAATTCATTCTCCCCAAATCACAGAGATAACTTTATCAGTAATTTTAATTCTACAAAACGCGAAGTTGTCCAAGAACTTGTAATATTAAACACTGATCATCACTAAATATTCCCAATGTTGGAACAACTAAATGCAGGTATCAACAAGTCAACAATCAAAGTTGTTCTTGAACAATCGGCCCACTTTTTTTTTCATGATCTGCTGAGTGAGTTATCAGTTGGAGCTTTCTCACATCAAAGCCAGACAAAAGAGAGCCTCAAACACTAATGCATAACTAATTCTACCGGAAAGAAAGATAAGGAATCATAGGCCTAGTGGTAAGGTCCTTGGTTTCTTCACAAGAGGTCCACGATTCAAACCTCACTAGGTGTGTACATTTGGGGGTGGCAAGGGAAGGGTCGGAAACGGTCCCGGGATTAACCGGTGAGGCCGCGTTCATCTGAGTCAAAAGGCTCACCCTCCCCGGTAACCTGAACAGGGAAAACCTCATCCGATTTTTTAGATAGTTGAATGTATGTATTATGTTTTATGAATCTTTCTGGTGGTAATATGGGTGGATATTGAATTATTGAGGTGGGTTCAAGAGTTTAGAGTGAGAAATTAGGATTTGTGGCTTTATGGAAAGCTGATATGATAAGGGAAAACAGGCAAGTTTACATATGTCATTTCCCGATTACTCTTTTGTGTGCAAAGAAAAGTAGCATGTGTACATATCATCATCCATTTGGCCATTTGTAAAACATATCGTTACGTAGCATGATAATATGATATTATAACCTATTAATTCACTATGTAGTTAACTGGGAACATGAGTGGGTATGTGAACACACAGGTTGCTAATGTAGTATCATCAATCTTTGCTGCACTTTATTTTTGAATAGAAGAGTATACTTTTTGGTGAGGTCTAATAGTTTATTTTATTGGATACCTGAGTATTGTGAGCACCATTGTACGGTTGTACCCATACCCCATCCTAAACCTTCGTGAGGTCTAATAGCATGCTTGCTTTGTCATCATATATTATAAAAACTTGCTGCTAAAAAATCTGCTTTATCGAGAGATGAGAATTCTGAGTTGTGAATAGTAGCCCATCTGGCATATGAACTCCAAATATCCTACATATAACACTATCTCATGATTTGAACGCATATTCCAAAAATCTATTTTTTGGGAGTAGTGAAACTGGATGCACCTGTCATGGCACATGTTTCATATATCAAGTGATGCTTTTTTGTATCCACACATCATACACTGATATTTTCTAACCATGTTTGGCACAGGGTCTGTCTGCTGGGTTGTTAAGGCAAGCAACATATACAACTGCCAGGCTTGGTACATTCAGGTCACTAATTATTTCATGAAAACGTTTTCTTGGAGGGCATTTAGAATTATAGATGTTACCTTAAAAATTCAGCTTTGGTATTCACCAAAAAGACCCAAAGTTGTCATTTATCAATATGAAACCTTGATTAATCTGTTTCCTTTTGATAATTTGATAGGATTTTGACCAATAAGGCACTTGAAGCCAATGATGGAAAGCCTCTTCCACTATATCAGAAAGCTTTGTGTGGGCTGACAGCTGGAGCAATTGGAGCATGTGTAGGCAGCCCAGCTGATCTGGCACTGATTCGAATGCAGGCTGATAACACCCTACCCCTTGCCCAGAGGCGTAACTACACGAATGCATTCCATGCTTTGTATAGGATAACTGCAGACGAAGGAGTTTTGGCTCTATGGAAAGGTGCTGGTCCAACCGTCGTAAGGGCAATGGCATTAAACATGGGAATGCTTGCTTCTTATGATCAAAGTGTCGAGTTTTTCAAGGATAATCTGGGTTTTGGCGAAGGTGCTACAATTCTGGGTAAGTTAGAATTATACCTAATACTTAGAAAAAAGCTTCATTTCCAATATTACATCTGTTAGGATTATTTTCTGATCCTACACGTGGTTTTATTTCTTTTGTTGTTTGTTTTCCCTTTTGCAGGTGCAAGTTCAGTATCAGGGTTCTTTACCCAAATTAAGAAAATGCAGCCCGATGCACAGGGGAAATACACTTACACTGGATCATTGGATTGTGGTATGAAGACCCTCAAGGCTGGAGGACATTTCAAGTTTTACACTGGATTTCCTGTATATTGTGTTAGGATTGCCCCTCATGTCATGGTATACTCTCTCTGACCCACACATACACATACACACTCGAACTCACCGTGGACATACAATGTTTTATATTTTTATATCTATTTTAATGAAGAGGTGAAGCACATTCAAAGTTAAACTGATTTTCGACATCCACTTTGATTTTCGTTACACAGTACTATGCATATATTTTAATTACTAGAAAGAAAGAATAAAAATTGTTTAAATATAGAAGAAACAACAATAAAATAGTTACAGAAAAAAGTTCTGAGGTGGTGCCTAAATGTCTAGGATAGGGTTGCTGACAAAATTGAAATCAAGAAGTTGATGATATATGCTTGAACTATATGTTCTCTTGGACAAAAAAATTTAAAAATTGCCTTTGTCCATTAACTTGAGCTCTGTTATATAGATGGTACAGTGGGTCTGTGAGTCTGTGTCCCTTGATATCTTATATTAATGGCTGTTAATAATTTTGTATCATTATAAATGTGTGTGTACACACACCTTCCTTGCACATGTATTTTGTCGCCCCAAAGAGAGTGTTGCCTTTTTTTTTATGCATGATTCTAATTCGTGAAATTCTGGTTACGCAGATGACATGGATCTTCCTCAATCAAATTCAAAAACTAGAGAAAAAGGCTGGATTATAATCACCTTAATCTTGCGGGAAATAGATAAATCAGATGAAATCAAGTCACTCTATCAGAAATAACAATGTTGTACTTGTGGCAGGTTTTGCTAACTTTGCATCTCCAAGTATGTTTTAATATTCAGATACTTAAAATTTTCAGATGGTTATATAGCATTGATGTACTGCCATTAAGTTCAAAAGTTATCATGTAGGATTAATTTCAGAGTTTTTTGTTTTGACTCCTGCATACCCACAAGAATCTGAGTCACGGAGCCTCTATTCTGAAATCTGAATGTTATTCGAGCTAATAAATCTGTGTACTTGGGATCCCCTCTTGATTCATTTGCAATCTGGCCTAAAAATTCAACTTTTGGCAGGTTTCGTCTTTGTGTCTTGTGTCCTAGATAATAGTACTAATAAGTTACATATTTATTAACTTTTTCTTGCGTCTTTGTAAAGACTGCCTCTGTGCTACTTAATTTCTAAGTTTGCATGTGGTATGTGGTAAGCTGGCTCTTTGAGTATCTGTTCCACATCATTCAATATGCTTCGCCAGCTTTTTTGTGTTTTTCTTGTCTTTTGACAAAGATCCCACAATACGAGTTTTATCTGATTTTAGTCTTAAAAAAAAATCAAAAATTGTATTTATCAAAAAGTAAAAGGTTGTTTTTCCCAATAGTGCCATCAATTAACACTGACCCCCAAAAAGAAAAATAGTACTCATATCCAACAAATAATGAGATCCATTCAATACAACATATTCCTAAGAGCACTAGGTATAGTATCGTTGAGACGGATAACACGTTATTGGTATGTTATATCAGCGTTATATCGCACACCTCCTAATAACACACAACAATAACTAAAACACCCTTCTTCATAATACACCACTAAAATGTTATTGGTTCCAAAATACCTCATTAAAAATATTCACTCACAATACAAAAAAAAAAATAATAATAATAATAATAATAATAATAATAATAATAATAAATAACATAACAAAACCATTTAGTATGAGCCACTCTAAGAACTCAAACGATTTGGCTAAACTTTGCATGTTGCTCGGTATGGCTTTGGCGTGCCATCCGTAATTTTTATTTTTCTTTTGGCATTTAGCGTGTAAAAACCAATGATACCAAGTGCTCTAATATGTGCTTGCACCAGGTACTCGCAGACGACAACTACAATTCATGTAGATGACTAATTGAGAGCACACATTCATACACACATTTCACACCAAAAGTTTACATGAAAAAGAAAAAAGAAAGAAAGAAAGAGATACAATGAGAAAGACAAGTTTATTTTATAATTTGGTTTCTACTCAAGAATTATTTTGTTAGCATAATCCAGTAGAACAACAAATACAAATGTTTTTATCCACTGTGATGTTGCCAAACACGTCTGGGAGAATACTTTCAGGTGGATAGACATGGCTCCTCCGTCGTATAGCTCGGTCATCGAGTTATTGGAATGGGTTGATTCTTGTAATTTGCGGCTTAAAAGGAAACAACTTCTGGAAGCGATTGTTCAGACGTCTATATGGGTGCTTTGGAAGTTTAGAAACAACATGATTTTCAGCTCTACAAAGATGAAGAAGAGTTCTTTATTTGATTTAGTGGTGCTTCACTCCTTCGAATGGGTTACGGGTAGGAATAAAAACTTTTGTATTAGTTGGACTTCGTGGTTACAAAACCCGATGATTCATATCTTGTAATCTCTATCTCCTTGCTAGTCTTTTGTTTTTTTTTTAATAACATATGCCGTTCAAAAAAAAATAAAAATACAAACGCCCCCACAACACCCTGAATATTTTAATCCAAGCCCAGCCTTGCCAAATTCGCACACGGTACTACAACATTCATCATCACATGTTCCAGGACTAAAATCATTACCAATAGCACAAGGAAAATTTCCTGTTTCACAACAAAATAATAATAAAATGCTTCCGAGTTAAAAGAGAATAAATTAGTAGAGAGATTGTTAATTATTCATGAAATGGATTATGAAAACAAAATAGATTCGGATTCAAGTGCATTACCAATAGTTTTGCATACTTCTTGAGGGGTGGCACCATTAACATGGAGTAAAACGATAGAAAGCATATATAAGAAGAGAAAATGCATCACATATTTCTTCATTGTAAGGTGAGATTATTGCTGTTTACTTTTCATGTATATTTATAACATCTTATCTGGTTACTATTACAAAATAGTATTATAGAATGGTGTAATATTACACATAATAATGAATTCATTTACGTTACTATAACTAACTATTTCGATCTTTCATGCGGTGACGACGATAAAATATAGTTATATGTGTTTCTACCTGTTTAGTGAATTCGTTTCACAACACTTCGAATGTATATGTGTTAGTTGTATGTGTTTGTTTGGGTTCTGTAGCCTTTCCCGTGACATCATTATTCCCAAGACATACATACCTCGCAATTTCTTACCCACAAACACTCCCCAAAAGTAGATAATTTTGACTTAATCAAGATTATATTAATTGAAATAAAGGTTAAAGTTGTAAAATTTGAATTAAAATAAAATAAACCCACTAAAAATATAAAACTAAAACTTATAAAATATATCAAATGGATGTTGAATTAAAGAGCATAAAATTTTAGAAAATATAGTGAAATTAAATTATAAAAAAAATAAGTAGATAAAAAGATATTTCACTTTAAAATTAAAGACGAATTTTTAGTCGTGAAGTGACACATGTCACTTTATAATTGGAGCTCATTATCTTAATTTTTAGCAGTTAAGAGTTAGTTTTAAAGTTTGTTAAGAAGTGACACATGTCATCTCATAATTTAAGTTCCTTATATTAATTTTTGGTTAAGAGTTAAATTTGGAATGAGGTTTATAGTATAGATAGATGAGTTTTTAAGCTCATCATAGTAATTTTAAACTTTATTTAACAAACTATGCGCTTCTAAACATATTTAACATATGAGTAAATATCATTTGCATAACAAATGTTTTTACATCACAAGTGATCAATCTCCGCCCATCCGATCTTCTCTTCATCTTTATTTGATCTAATAAATGAGATTAATCTCAACAATTTAAAAAACTCACTTTCATCATTTTTTCAAATATTAATATCTTTCAAATCATGATTAATCGTTAACAATTTAAAAAACTCACTTTCATCATTTCAAATATTAATATCTTTCAAATCATTAATCGAGCATTTAATTATTTTTATTTTTACTATAGATAAACACTTTGATATACTTTCGTAAAAAAATCGTGTTTTCACTTATTTTACGTTTCGTTTTTTACATTACTGAAATTTGCATGAAAAAACACATGTGATTAAATATTAATTTGAATATCACATGTGATATTAGTATTAAATCACATATGATAGTAAATATCACATGTGATATTACACATCATATGTGATTTAATACTAAATATCACATGTGATATTACATATCATATGTGATTTAACACTATTATCACATGTGATATTTAAATTAGTGTTTAATCACATGTGATATTTTCATGCAAATTTCAGTTTCGAAAAAAAATCGAAAAAAACGACGGAAAAAACGTGAAAAAAAAAATATATTTTTTCTTTTTTCGAAAGTATATCAAAGTGCCCGTCTATAGAAAGATAACTAAATCGCTTCGTCGCGATGAATGTAATTATTTTCGTTTAACGGTTTAAGATATTTAAATTATAAAATATAAGTGAAATATTAAAATAATTTTAATCTCACCATTAATTTCATTTTAGATAAAGGGTAAAGATGAGTCATTTTGTATGTGAGAAAAATTTTGTATGTAAAATAACTCTCCTCTTAACATAGAGTGTTTTCTTATAAAAGATCATTTGATAACAAAATATTCTTTACATACCAAGGGATCAATCTCAACCCTCCATCTTCCCTTTATTTTTATTTGATCTAATAAATGAGATTAATCCCAACAAGTTAAAAAACCCCACTTTCATTCTTTTGAAATATTAATATCTTTCAAACTGTTAATCGTTAAGCGAAAAAAATATATCATTACGACAAGCATTTAATTATCTTTCTATAGAAGGCAAATATACTTCCAACAATCTTTTTTCGTGTTTTTCACTTTTTTTTTTCACTATTTTTTTTTCATTACACGAAAAAAATCACATGTGATTAAACACTAATTTGAATATCACATGTGATATTAGTGTTAAATCACATATGATATTACACTAATATCACATGTGATATCACATGTGAATATCATATGTGATTTAACACTAATATCACATGTGGTATTACATATCATATGTGATTTAACACTAATATCAAATGTGATATCTAAATTAGTGTTTAATCACATATGATTTTTCATGCAAATCTCAGATTCGAGAAAAAAAAAGGACGAAAGGGTGAAAAAAACAATTTTTTTTTTTTTTCAAAAGTATATCAAAATTCCTGCCTATAGAAAGATAATTAAATGCTTGTCGCGATAGTGTAATTATTTTCGCTTAACGATTAACGGTTTAAGAGATATTTAAATTATAAAAATAAGTGAAATAATAAAATGTTTTTAATCAACTAGTGATTTATTTTTAAATGGAGGTTGGGGATGAGTCTATTGGTATATGAGAAAAGTTTGGTATCTAAAATAACTTTCATATAGGAAGGTTATTTTACATACAAATTTTTTCTTACATATCTAAGGACTTATCCTCACATTCCATCTAAAAAGAAATCAATGGTTAAGATTAAAAACATTTTTTCACATATTTTTTATAATTTAAATATCTTTTAAACCATTAATCATTAAGCTAAAATAATTACACCATCGCGACGAGCATTTAATTATCTTTCCATAGACGGACACTTTGATATACTTTCGAAAAGAAAAAAAATCGTTTTTTTCAAATCTGAGATTTGCATTAAAAAATCACATGTGATTCAACACTAATTTAAATATCACATGTGATATTAATGTTAAATCACATGTGATATGTAATATCACATGTGATATTAGTGTTAAATCACATAGGATATTCACATGTGATATGTAATATCATATGTGATATTAGTGTAATATCATATGTGATCTAATATCACATGTGATATTCAAATTAGTGTTTAATCACATGTGATTTTTTTCGTGCAAATTTTAGTAACAAAAAATGTAAAAAACGTGAAAAACACGATTTTATTTTTGTCGAAGGTATATCAAAGTGCCTATCTAAAGAAAGATAATTAAATACTTGTTGTAAGGGTATATTTTTTTTCGCTTAACGGTTTGAAATATGAGTTTTTTAAATTGTTGGAATTAATCTTATTCATTAGATCAAATACAAATGGTATGAAGATGGAAGGTGTAGCTTGATCCGTTAGTATCTAAAAAATGTTTTGTCATTGTTAAACAGTAGAGAAAAGAAGGGAGTAATAAAACATGGGGTTTGATACTCACACTATTTTTTCTTATATTTACATATTGTACAACACTCTAATGCAACACTAATCAACAACACCCATAAAACATACCATCCTCATTCATCGTCGAGCATCGTTTTTTACTACTTAGTCTTTGCTATCTTTTACATTTTCGATTGCCATATTTTTCGCTTAAGTTTTTCAATTAATCACGTATAATTTTATCCGAGCCCTTCTATTTTCGGATCACTAGATATGTAATTACATGGTTTTTACTTTGAGGGTATGTATAGATATCATAATTAATCTGCATGTATTGTTTGTGAATCTTTAACTATAATTAGTCAATAGTCCTTATGTGTTACTATTGTTATTGATTTTGTGATCAAATGAGTAAAATTGTGATTGTAATTATTATTTTTTGAGTTTGCATTTCATGTCGTTGAACGCTTAGGAAGAAAATGAAACCATGCTTGTCGAGTTAGAAGGTAATCTACGTTCCTATTGATCAAATGGAAGTGAGTCGTACCAATAGAAAACATTAGCTCCGTCGCTCGTCAAACATGTCATTGAAGAGGAATCGGTGACTACTACGTACATGGAGGGAGATGACAATGACGAGAGAGTTTAGGAGATGAGGAGATGGTTGCTATGACTACTTTGAGCCGGAGTTTACGAGTCCATTTAATTCACCGGTATGTTTTAGGATAAACACAATTAGTTTCACATTTACTTAGTTTGTTAAATAACTTTTGAAACTACGACACTCAAGTAAAAAACTCCTCTCTTATGTTGTTATCAAATTAATTGGAAATTTAATTTATAGTGATTTGTCCAGGTATATAGGTCTCAGAATCCAAATCTAACTCAGAATCCTACATGAGGTTTAATACATAAACCCCTTGTGTATTGATTTTGACATCATGAACACTTATAAAAAGCAGTTTTATTTACTATATAGGAAATATTTCAATTCACGCTGCAATTAGTATGTTTATGTTTAAACTGTGGGTTAAAAACTGTTTAATTTAGCATATGTAATTAGGATTAGATTCTATTTGCATACGTTTACAGAATAGGTGGTCAAGTATGTCAATAATGTGTGTCGTTAAGCTGTTAAACATCTATTGTATTGCTTAAATTAAATGTATATTTTACGCATGAAAGTAACTTATTTTAGTCGCACACCGAAAATGCAGTATTAAGTGAATTACAAATAAGATTGAGAGACTACTTCATGAAAGTAACTCACAAAATTCCGTGTTTTGTGACATGAAAAGAGAATGACAATCAAATTTACAAAAGAATCAAATTATATCTTAATCAACACACGACATACAAACTACATTCTGTTTTGATATCAGAAACCTAGCCGCAACCCGCTTACCCGCGTTGTGTTTTATAAGAGCTATAGCCCGCAAATCATCATTCAAAGTAGATAGGTATGTTATTGGTACTTGGTGTTATGCCATGTAGGTAACCTCTGGTTAACCAAAGGCCATTATATGCACGTTTTTATCGATCATATATAAACATGGGTCATTTGAGTTGTTAAAGGGAGAATACAGTCAGTTATGTAAGGTTTAAATTATGTGAGTTAATAGGATACGGTCATGACCATACATGCCTCGTTGGTGCATCAAGGAGACCTTATCTTGATATAATTTGTTTTGGAAACAAAAGAACATTGAGATACAAAACCGCTTTTCAAGAATTAATATCCGTAGCAGAAAACAAGTATCAGTAATGTGTAACCAACCATGTTCGTGTGAGTTACAATGTACAACACTCTAAAATTTTACAGCTTTACATCCGCAACACGTCATTTACACGATTTGCTATCTAGAAGAAGTAGCTAGGCCTCTCTGCGGTAATGTGAACAGAGTGAAATAGAGTTAGTCAATAGATGGGAATTACAATAGAACCTCAGAAGCAATAATAAGTACGAATGTATATTGGTACTAATGTAGCTCCACAATCAGAATTGGTATGTCAATTACATCCCCATTTAATAAGAAATAATGAATCTCCATTATATTCAGTTCACCAGATAATATATTGAAATAACCTAAATTTACGTTGTAACAGTTAGTAGACTGAGATACCTGTTCAAATATCTGCCAAAAGTCAGAAAATCCAAGTTTCTTGAAACTATATCCTCCTGTATTCTCCTGAACATCAAAGCCAGAAATACACATGAAAATAAAAGAATTTGTATCCATATGGAGAAAACAATATCTGCATATATAGGATCCCCAACCCCAAAAATTGATTTCATATAAATATATTGACATAACCCCAAACAAATGTACATTCCATGAAACTAAAAAAAAAAATCTCCTTGCTTGCAGAAGCAACTCCCACCCAAAATTTAAAAATGTACCTTTTAGCCATTGGAGGAATGCTGGTCACCAGGAAAGTAAGGCTCATTTCTGAAGGGTGGAGGCGAAGGGATGGAGAGTTGGTGCAGTGGATCCTGGAGTCGAACTCCTGAGTTCCCGATTTGATGTCCATAATTTCCCAAAGAGTCTGTGAGGTTTTGAAAACATAATAAATAAAACAAATTAGAATAAACAGATGCCAAATAAAAGAGGCAGGGTGGCCACTGGCTTGGGTGGGGGCCTTTGTTTTCGGCTATACTCACATGCCCAAGTTGACTGGGGGCCTTTGTCGGTAGCAAACAGGGTGGGAATAGAGGCAACAAAATACTATAAGATGAGAATTATACTGTTTGTGGTATAAATGGTTTGTTGAAATAAGGTGTTGCATGTGTCCTGGGAATAATTAAGTACAAATAATAACCTGTTTTTGAGATATAAATACCAAAGTGGAAAGCAGCTCACTTGTATTGTTATTGACTGGAATCATCTCATTATTCATTCCTCGCATCATTCCATCATTCGGGTTCTGAGCCAACAAATTAATAAATGGATCACCATAAGCATGTCCCATACGCAATCGTTCACAGTTAGCACAGCCAGGGTCCAGTAAATTTGTTGGAACAAAGTATGCTGAAAGATTACATGGGAGTGGGGTCCAAATAATGATTTAAAAAAAAAAATAAGACCCATATTTAAGGAAAAGTTCTAAAGTAGAAAGAAGCTTACTTGGAATCTTATCAGTTGGATTAATCCGTTATGCATTCCTAGAATCACACCACCATCCGTGTTCTGAACCCACATCGTATTATATGGATAATCAAAACAGGTGGTATCCCACTATTTGGTATGTGAGCTAACAACATATTGGAAGGATAAGCATGTGGCCTTTCCCAGTGTGCAGATGGTCCAGAATTATTAAAACCAGTTTGTGGTAAAACTCTTGGAACAGGATGCTGAACTTGATGCACTGCAAGCATACATAATAAGTATAAATGTATAACATAGTAAACCATTTTTCAGGATGAGACCAAACTGAAAAGTAGCTTACTTTGTGGTATATGAGATTCAGGTGCATAAGCGACTTGATTTGGGTTCTGATCTAACAACAAATTGGACGAATGATCAAAAGCAGACGTATTATAAGTATATTGCATCCCTGAGTGTTGAGATGATCCAGTGTTAAATGTTGGAACAGGATGCTGCACTTGATGCACTGAAAGCATACATAATAAGTAAATAGAGCTAAGCACTTTTCAGGAAGATATTAAAGCGGAAGCCAACTTACTTTGTTGCATATGAGTTCCATTAGACATAGCCACTTCATCTCCATGCTTCAACTGATCCATTACTGCAGCTTGTTTTTCAAGCAAATGATTAAACCTTTTTATTTGCCTACACAATATTAACCTCGGATAATATGCCTTGAAGTATTCTTGATTTTCTTCTTCAAGACGCTTCCAAACTGAGAGAAAGACATTAACAGACATTTTATCATGTTGTAGGAAATAAAACTATGTTGTATTCGTTATAAAATTATAGAGTTTAGCGTACGACTACCATATAATTAGTACATGTTAAACAAGTAAGAAAAACAAACTGTGTCATGCTAAAGAGACATAAACGAATTGCATACCTGTAACATAAACGAATTGCATACCTGTATTTGTAAAGTTGGGCTCTATCTTTCGATATTGATAAAGGATATCCATGACCTCCTTCCTGGTCATGTAACGCAGTAGACATTGTTCTATCATAATTTTTACCTGAATTTAGTCATACAACAAAAAATAATGATTTCAAATAACACATACTATGGCAGAGGAAAAAAGTTTTAGTTTTTGCTAGTACGCCCATTAACAAGTCTATATCAAAATGTTGTTGATCTTTAGTCAATATCAACAATACCAGTATCATCTGTTTTGACCAATAAAATCAACTATGTTGCTTTTTGTTTGAGAAATTATTTGATTGACTAAACTAAGAATCATGTAAATCAATAACCTACAACACTTGACTACAAGCCAGCCTTACCCTTTGTACCTCTTCAAAAGTTACTCTTTTGCTCTCTTTAGCAGACATTGTAAACAAAATGCTCCACGTAAAATTGCTACAAATGTTGTTCAACAAAAGATAGATTCAAAAGTTCAGTCAATCAATAAGAATGTTGCAAAATGCATCGGTCGGGTTGGCTAATGGATCAAAATAGTGCAGACGGATAAAATGGATCATTTCAGGTTGGGTTAACAACCCTAAAATCCAAACACATTTATATTGATATCATTACACATATTTTTATTAGTACAATAATCCATTTTCTAAAAATCTAATACACTAACAATTTAAGACCGGTTGCCATAAAACTCAAATTGACTTGTTTCCGACTAAATGGGTTATGCATCAGTGACATCACAACAGGTTGTTTAGAGAACATACGAGTCCTGAACTCACACAATCAGAAATCTCCCTACCTTCCCAAACAAGTCTCATATGATAAGTTTATCAAATTTATGAGTCCAAGGTCGAGTTTCCCAAAATCTTAATTACCGAAAAATTGTCACGTCAGTATGAATTCGTAGTATTAAAACCACTCTAAGGGAAATTTCGTTACATGTAAACTCCTTGAGGCTCCATACACCAGATGACCAGAATATATTTTTTTTAAGCATGTTAAGAGTGTTTACGCGAAAATACTTAATTTAGTCACAGATATTCATATCAGTTAGGCAGTTTGGATAAGAATTCCAAACACGATAAACTGCTTATCTTTGTTTTCAAACGCAGCGAAATTTATGCAGAAATACCAAGCCTGTTAATGTTCAATCAACCGCAGCACTTTTTATCATGGTTATTTATCAACATTTGTATGAATCCTAATAAATTCTTCACCGATATTACAAACATACATGAACCTACACGAAATTAGGCTAATCAAGATTCAAACAAGATATCTCTATGCGTGCACCTCTCCTAAATTCAAAGATAATAACAAACAATATTTACACCAGACATCACTCCAAATCAGCCTCATAAACATAAATAACCAGACAATACATTCAGAAACTTACCAATCAAAAACAAGATAAGCATATAATCAATAGATAACTTACATTACATTCATAAAGATGATAAACGATTAACAATATGAATTACAAACATTGTTCCACATCAGTCAAATAAGCATAATGAACTACATTATATTATAAACTGGTAAACTAATCTAGATAATCTTATTCTTCTACGCCATTTCAAAAAATATGCATTAATTCTGCGAGACTTACTCCTATTGCAGTTGTTCTAAGTTGAAACTATCGGTTAGTACTGTACGTAGAGATATTGCCAGAAATCAAGAATTGAATAGCTAATGTTTAAACTTCAGAGAGGAGTATCTGATAGTTAGTTTAGTTAGTTATATAGTTTGATCATTTGTGTCAAACAGGTCCTTTCACTTTCTACTTTCATTTATTTACCCCATTTATGAACATTATCTATCTATACTATCTATATCTATACTACTTTATATCGTTTAAGCTTCAAATTAGAAACTTAAAATTCAGATTTTTTACTTGCTTATTATGGAAAGAGTTTTTCTAACCAAAAATTAAGATAAGGAGCTCCAATCATGAGATGACATGTGTCACTCTTAACAAACTCAAAGGCTAACTTCTAACAAACTCCAAATCTAACTCCTAACCACTAAAAATTAAGAAAAAAAGCTCCAATTATAAAATGAAATGTGTCTTTCTCAACTAAAAATTCATCTTTATTTTTAAATTAAAATATCTTTTTATCTACTTATTTTTTTTATAATCTAATTTCACCATATTTTCTAAAATTTTATGCTCTTTAATTCAACATCCATTTTGATATATTTTTATAAGTTTTTAGTTTTTATATTTTTAATTGGTTTATTTTATTTTAATTCAAATTTTTACAACTTTAACCTTTATTTAATTTATTTCAATCAATATAATCTTGATTCGTCAAAATCATATACTTTTGGGGTAGTGTTTGACGCGTAAGAGATTGCGAGGGTATTTCTATATGCGGGAATAATGGTGTCGCGGGAAAGCTACGGAAAAGTTACGGGTAACCCAAACAAACACTTACAACTAACACATATACATTCAAGTGTTGTGAAACGAATTCACTAAACGGGTAAGCAAACACATATAACTATACTTATCGCCGCCGCTGTGCGCGGGTACCCGGCTAGTAGCAAATAAACGTTGTTTAAAAAGCAAGAAACAATTATCATTTAGAGTTAATTGCATTTTTGGTCCTTGTGGTTTGGCAAATTGCAGGTTTAGTTCCCAAAACTTTGTAAGTGCAGTGATAGTCCTTATTTTAAAATTTGGATTGCATTTTTGGTCCCTGGATAAAGTGAAATGACCAAAATACCTTTTGTCTTCTTCAGAAAAAGACAGGGGTAATTTGGTCATTTCACACCGATAAGGACCAAAAATGCAACCCAAACTTCAAAATGAGGACTATCGTTGCACTTTCAAAATTTTGGAGACCAAACCTGCAATTTGGCCAAACCACAAAGACCAAAAATGCAATTTCCTATATTTATAATATAACTATATTTATCGTCGCCGCTTTGCGCGGGTATCCAAATAAACGTTGTTTAAAAAGCAAGAAACAATTATCATTTTTATAAGGGTGTTTATACACACACCATTTTTTTAACACATACACCACACTGTACAACACTGTAATGCACATTATATAACATTATAATGCACAAATGTGGTGTATGTATAAAAAAAAATGGTGTGAATATCAACACCCTTTTTATAACCGTCTGATTAAGTACGTCTGTTTTGAACTATTTTTAAACGTTGCTATAAGTTTAATTTTTATAATTTGTTCGTTGCTTATTGTGGTCTTAGCACTAGTATAAAAGATAATCCACATGATGAATGGAACTTGCAAAATTAAATGCTACAAAATATTTTAAGAACAAATATTCTGATTACTTCAAACATTAAAAATAGTTAAAAATAAATATTCTAAATTTTGGAATGACACTTCACTTGCTTGTCATCATCACATACAAAATATTTAAAAACTTTTGCTGCAAAACAGCTGAGATTGCACTTTTCCTAGCTATTTTGGAAGCTAGTTAAAATGTTGTAAATCTTTTGGATTGAGCTTGTATGTTAAACATAAACATAAGCATTCAATTTGCAATTTGTTTTGCTATTAATTGTTCGTGCAAATGTACAAAAAAGTCACTAAAGTTTGGGAAAGTTGTCCTAAGTCACTATAGTTTAAAAGTTGTCATTCAGGTTACTATACTACACGGGTTTGTCAAACGTGTCATTGAACATTTTAAAACATGTTTCTTAGCTCACTCCCATGGTGGGCAACCGGTTGAGATACCATTTTGGTGTCCACGTGGACCTGGCCAAATATACACATCATCTTCATCTTGCCACATTGGAAAACCACTAAGATAATATCTTATAAAAAACCCACCCTACCTAAAACATACCCAATTATCCATTCCAAAATTAGGGTTCTAAACCCAAAAACATTAAATCGGTTCCCCCCTTTCTTGCAACAATTCAATGGCGCACATTTGTGGGTGTGGTGAAATAGCAAGGTGTAGAACCTTTGGACCCAAATGAACCCTGGAAGAAGATTTCTTGGTTGCCCTAATTTCTTAGATCCAACAAGAAATTGCAACTATTTCAGATGGGTTGATGCGCCATTACCAAATCGTTGGTATCAAGCAACCATGTATCAGAATCCATGTTAATTTGGTGAATGCGCAAGATGAAGTTATTCAAGCCAACAATCAAAACTCTATAACTGCATTATACAATAGGGATTTGATTGTGGTTATTGTTGGGATGCTTCTGATTAGGTTGTTTTAGGTGTTATGGTATTTTCTAAGTGATGTCTCTTATTAGGTTAGTTTAGGCAGTTTAGGTTAGTATGGTTATTGTTAGAGTATGGTATTTTGTGGTAGATGATGTGCCTACTGGATCTTTGTAACAATGGTTTTAATGAATTAATGAAGTTAAATGTTCTATCTTTGTTCAAATGTGTTTGTGTTTGAAGTTAAATGGATTGTGCATATAAACTGCACAATATATACTGCAAGTGCTTACATAAACTGCACAACATAACCACAAATGAAAACTACAAATGATAACTACAAGTGCATACATAAACTGCAAATGCATTCAAACTGCATACATCATAAATTGCAAATGTTTGTGCAGATATAAACTGCACTATTCAGTTGCATAGGTTAAGTACATACAAAAGATGGGGCAGATTTGAACTGCAAATGGCTGATATACATCCTAAAGTTTAACTTCCTACTAGATTAGTTCTAATGGCTGATAATCATATACAAAAGTGTCAAACTACTGGCTAGCCATGTTAAGGTCAATCCTACAATCTAGTCAAGTGAGATTGCATCATCTTCATTTAATCCTGGCCTAGGTGATGGTGGCCTGTTGAAGATGATCTGTTTGATCCTTTCTGATTGCCTTCTCTCCACAACAGGCTCATGATGATCCACTGGTTGTCTTTTCTTGTGAGCAGCCATCTTCCTTTGATATTCTGCATTCCTCCTCACTAGTGGTTCTAGCACTGGCTCTTGCTCCACAACAGGCTCTGGTCTTTCAGCATGGATTCTAACATCTGTAATACCAATTGGCCAAGCTGGTGCAGGAATACCCATAGTATTCTGCAAAAGTTTTACATTAATTAACATAATGAATAATCAGCATACATAAACATAATGTAAAAGATTTAAAGTACTTACTCCTAACATTGGCTCTCCGTCAACAGGATCCCAAGAAAGACCAAACCCTATAGGTTTTATTCCACCAGATACATATTAGCTTTTGATCCATCTCCTTCCTCTCATTCTAACAACTTTCCCATTTATGGTCCTAAGCCTCCTATTGCTAACACCTTGTTCACTACTTGCAGCCTTCACTGATGGTATTCCCACACTACCACCCATTGTTCTAACACCCAAGACCCTCATTAGTACACCCTACCCCTACCTCGATTCTTACACCAATAAAAGTGTGATATTGTTGTTACCTTTTTAGACCCTAAATTTAATGATTGGGTTGGTGATGCCATCTGAAAGAAGAAAAACCAATAAAAAATGTTAATTTAAAAAAACCCTAAATTTACACCCAAAAACCTAATTTTCCTTGTGTTGAAACAGATAAGTAATTAAGTAATCTGATATTGTTGTTACCTTTTTGTAGAAGATGACAACGCTAATAAATCTTTATTTGATTGAAGAAAACCCTAATTACACAATCATTATTAAATTAGGGTTAGGGATCTGTGTGAAAGTTGGGGAAGTGTGTGAAATGTTTGGGATTAATAAACAAAACGTGGTGGGAAGTGATATGGATATAAACGGGGTATTAAAAAAAACGGAAATGAAATATTAATGACACGTAGGAAATCTTACCGGTATTTGTAGGTTAACAAAAACATAGTAATAAATAAACCCGGTCACACAAAGTGTAGTAACCTGAATGACAACTTTTAAACTATAGTGACTTAGGACAACTTTCCCGCAAACTTTAGTGACTTTTTTGTATAATAACCCAAATATTTATATTTGAAATTTGTAGTTTACTAAAAGAAAATAGCAAGCTACGTTGACATCATGAAATTCCGAAATCAGATTCTTTACACACGACCGGATTTCAGTCCGGTTTATGATCGACCAGGCTAAGACCCGACCTGAACCAAGACACACCTGCAACAAACCGGCTTGATCTTTGGTGCTGGTCCAGTCTTCGGTCTAGTTTTTGGAGAAATTCCAGATTAACGCTCTAGTCAGGTTTTTGGCGCCGTACAGTCTCCGGTCTGGTTTTCTACCCATGCTAGACTGTATGCTCAACATTTTCAATTCCAAATGTCGTATTACTATATACATCCTGATTACCAATTGCAACTGGTGGTCTATGACTATATGCAACTCCAAGAACACAGTCCTTAAAAGTTAACCCGTAAATAAGGGGGTGTTTAGGAATTGAGGGTTATTTAGGTAGCGAGTCATTTACAGCAATATACAATTAAAAAAAAAAAAAAAAAAAAAAAAAACTACTACTTATACCCGCTAAAAGTTAGAGACTACTGCAGTACTGCACTTACATAGAACAGTGACAAATGTGAGTTTACAAGTAGGAGTATCAAACTTACTGAATACGTAGTATAATTTAGTAACTTCAAGTCTTCATATTTCTAACCAAGTATTACATGGAAATAAGTCAAATAAATCACAATTTTCTACCCAAATCAACATTTAACACAAAACTGCTCATTTCCATTATACTTTGTGTATCAAATTTAGGAGAAAAAATAAAATAAACAAACTAATAAAACAAATTTACAAGATGCCTTTAGCTTTTCCCAGGTTTCGTCGTCTTTGTTCTAATTGCTGTCCTCCAGATTTCCTCCTATACCACAAATGAACAACACATGAATACATCTAATCACGTTTTTCGGATTTGTAAGAATGAACAAATTTATGGATGGGAGGTACACATATTATTTCTTGTCCACAATCGTTAAGTTTGTATAGTGTAGCGTAATGTTTTAATTTTGTAAATATATATCGTATCAAGCACAAGCATTAGGAATTTAGGATATTTAGCCTTTCGAACATTAGTCTGCAAATGCTTTAGATCAGAAAAATAAGCATATAATAGTATCAAGATTGACGGACATGGGTCAACAATGACATACAAGATTAGCACTGGTTTCATCCTCAAGCTTACTCGAGTCTATAGTTCCATGAGACAAGGATTAGGCAATGCTGATGTCAATTATGAGTTATGACTCCATTACATATGAGCAGGGCCATTTGGATTACATGTCATCTCTAACGGGTCAAACGGGTATAAACAATTAGCCTGGTAGAAATGGGCCACAAGCTGTTTTAAGGGTCAGCCAAACTGCAGCTCATGAACCCTCAGAAACCATTTTGCTAACAAGATTTTATATAATAATTAAAATGGTTATCATTAAAAGATCATATTCATTTTCGGATCGACCCTACACCACCCTTACAAAATACTATTATGTTTACTGGAACATGTTAGTATGTTACCCAACCCACCCACCCCACCCCACACGCATATTTTGCCATCTCTGAAATTGGCACTGCATGACTTATCAAAGATTGCGCATCCACAAAGCAAATCATTGTTACTTTGTTAATTTCAGAAAATAGAACTCATGAATAATGCATTATAACATTTTCAAAGCAAACTAAAGAATAACTGAATAATTCTAACCTGATCAACAAGTATTGATACCATCCTTGCAGTCACTGGTCAAGTTGTAAAATGTTTCAACTTGTGTCTTTGCCCTGTAAAGCACCTCAGTATCCACTGCAACTCGCATATACCCATCAAACTCAACAGGCTTACCATTCAGAACAGTTGTTTCATTGTACCATTCACTTGTATTTCCCCATAATTCCTTATAATCATCAAGCAAATGAACCTTGTAATGAGACCTTAACCTATCAAAATAATTATAAAACGGCTCATTTGTGGCAACATAAAGATTCCGCCAAGGCTGAATAACCCCTTGAAGCTTTGTAACCAAATTGTCGGGTGATGTATCATCATCAAGGTGGGGCCACAACTCTTTATTTTGTGCCTTTTCTCCTCGAACGACATGAACCGCATCAAAATCCCAATCCATTTGACCACTGATCTCAGAAACTATATTCATAAGTCTTTTCGACTTCCATAATGCTTCCATGGTCTCTGAACATAATTTGCTGCTTTACTTTCACAAACCCGTACCAATAGTTCTCAGGCTCGGGTGTGTCAAACTGCCTCAAATAATTGTGCTCCTATCTTTCTTTAACTGCATTGGTGTGACTTTATAAGTCGGAACCTTTCTCACTGGAATTTTCCTTTTATGATTCTTCTCCCATCGCTTCCAATCTTTAAGAAACTCCGCTTCTTCAACTATTGAAGCCGTTTCCTTCAAATGCTCAAAATCAAAGTAAAATCTGAAGTCTTTTCCTTCTTCATCCTTTTACTTGTAGTATAAGTCAAGCCAAACAAACACTCAAATCCATAACAAAAGTACGGTTCAAATACTGAGCCTCGCCAAGAGCACACAAGAAGCTCCAAATATAATGATTCATATTCTTACAATAATCCCCACCACGCGAATAATACAAATACTTCCCATTCCTAAAAACCGGATCCGAACCCAATACCGGGATCGTATCATTGATCTCATCGTCACGATAAGATGGTGATACCTTAACCCTCTCGCCACTTCTAGTACTGTTAAACCTACTTCTAGGACGCCGTGCATTAATACCTGAATGCCACCCCTTTGCATTCACTATCTTATAACCACAATCATCCGTATACCCGATCTTAAACCTCCTAAAATCCCTATACCTCCTCCACGACTTCTCCTTCCTATTCCTAAACCTCCACGACACATCACACTCATTCGGATTCACCCCATCAACCGGCATTTGATACTCTAGAAACACAATCCCTTTAAAATGTTTCAAATTAAACTTAATGGCCATCAAAACCCCACGGTCCGAACAATTCACTAACCATGAATCATCACACCTACACTCACACTCACATTCTCACTCTTCTCTCCCAATCCAAAACTCGTCTCATCGTTTCTTACATCACTAGCCTCCACATCAGCCTCAGAAGGGGCTGCAGCTGGACCAGCACTAACCATACCAACATCCTCTCCGGTTTTCAAAACCGAAGTATCGATCATAAAAGTGGCATTTTCGACATTAGTAAAGACCCTAGTTAAGGCTCTAGATGACTCCCATGGATCAGGAGGTTGGTAAGTAATAGCAATAACAGTAATCACAAGTACAGTAAATACAAATACAGAAAAACATACATTGCTTATAAGTTTTATAAGGTTTTGACCTATTGGATCTGTTCCTGAATTGGGTTCTTTCATGTTGTTACTAAACTTTAAAACCCTTAATTTATGTAATATAAAGATTCAGGATAAGTATAATTGAGTATATGATATGATGAAATATAAGTGTTTGGTTACCTTGGATCTGAAGTGGATCTAATGTAAGATGATCAGTGTGTGTGTGTGAGACAAAGATACTACACCGACTGGATGAGTTGAAAACATAACAAGGAAGCTAACTTAACAATGACAAAAGTCAAAGTAAGTGGTAAAAAAGTTGACACATATCACATTTAACATTAAAACACCAAGTACATTAAACGTTAAACACGAATTACATTAAAAATTAAAGATACAACGACATCTTGACGAAAATAAAACTACTAAAACTTAAAAAGCGAATCATCGAGTCTCAACCATCGAACTCATTGGCGGAGAATAAAACTCCCATTAAAGTATCGACTCTCCATTATGTCGAAATAGTTGTCTTGGAGGTCTTGAGCTTCCGTCTTCTTCTCACTGCGTGACGACTCTTCACGTCTTTCTCTTCTTCCATAATCTCCTACGACTTCTTCATCTCGTTCCAGTTCTTGGAGGGAAGCCTCACTTAACCCGCTTGGGTGGTTTTGAAAATCCACCCAGTGAAATCATTCACAGTGGAGTAGAACAATTGGGAGGTGCGAGATGTTTTCAAACCCACCGGAAAGACATTTTACGGTGGTGTAGAATAAACATCATGTTCTGTAGAGTTGGAAAGTGGTTTCCGTGTGATTTGGATTGGGAAAGTTGGTTTCCGTGAAGTGATTTGGATTTGGAAAGTCGGTTCCGTGAGTGATTTGGATTTGGAAAGTCGGTTTCCGAACTTTTCCATTTGAGAATTCTTGAGAAAATCTTTCGAGACATTTTGTGTGTGAGTTGTGTGTGTAACTTGTGTGTGTTGTGTTTCTAAACAACTCTGTAGAGTTGTATATATAAGCGAGTTGATTTGAGTTTGAATAAATCCACTTCATATTTGATTTTTAAATTTCAAATTTGAATTTGAATTTATCATGCCTTTAATTGACCAAGATAATTTAAATTTGAATTTGAATAGGTTGAGGGTGTAAGTGAAAATTTATTTGAAATGGTGTAGAGGATGAAATGATTTTTTAAAGTTTAACGCGCGTTAGTCTCTTAACGCCTGGGACTAACAGCGTGAATGATATGCACTTCCAACGGGTTTAACGAATAACGCGGGTGGTTTGGGCATATAACGCCGTTGGGGCGTTAAGGATGGGAGTGCTCTAAGAGGTGTTGTTAATAGAGGGTCGAATTATAAACTTAGACAGGTGTCATAGTGGTCGTATAGTGTTACGTTTGCATCACCAATGAGATTTAACTATAATGAATTAACTTGGTTGATCAATGCGTAATCATCAAAAATGTTCAACAAGTCGAGGTTGTGCGGTGCACATCAGTATGATGTTATTATGATTATCGGTGAAGCCCCAAATCACGGAGTCCACAGTTTTCAAAACTATTCAACCCCCTTCAGTTTTCCGGTTTTCAACATTTAAACATTAACATTTTATCATTTTGATTAACTACATATCAATCAACATTATTAGCTTTTAGATTAAAATGTGTCTCAATATTTTAGATCAATCATTTTTAGTTACTTTAAGTATTTACTTATATAAACATATAAATTCTAAAAATAAAAAACTACATATTACATCATGTCTTGCATCACTTTAGAAATCCTTATAAGATTTCTTGAAATATTTTGTTTAAATATTCACTCAACATATCTAGCATAATCTTGGATAGATTTGGTAAGATTCTTAAAAGATTTTTTTTGATCTTTCTGTCAGACTCACGGAACCAAAAATTATAAAGGGCGAACCCCTGTTTTTGGTTCCGTCCAGTCTGTGGTCTGCTGATCACTTGGCCTATAAATAGCAAGCCAACCCAAGTTGTTTATCATCCCTCATAATCATAAAACACATACATTCTCTTATTCTATTACATCTAACTCAGTTTCATTTCATTTTAGTGATCATCTTTTGTAGCAAAGAAGATCAAAGCATAATCAAGCTTCAACGAAAAGTTAGAAGTGTTTTTTGTTTTGTTGTTGTCATACATCATTATCGTACCAACCCCTCTTAAATCTCTGAGTGTAATCGGTTAGTATTTTAGTCCTTAAAATACATAATGTGTTGGGAGTGGTTGTACCATTGTAAAAGAACTCGACATCTTGCTTTGTGTCAGAAATATTATGTAAGCGACGTGTAAAGGTTTTCTCCGCCGGTTAAAGGAGCTTGTTGATTAGTGAAGATAACTCTCGAGTTGGAGACTCGGGGAGTGGAGTAGAAAGCGAAAAGAGTCGCTGTGGATCGAACCACTATAAACAACCGTGTCGTGGTTTGATTATTTCTTTCCTTACTTGCATGTTATTTATTACTTGCATATTATTCATTCTTTGCTTGCATATCATTTATCCTTTAATATCTATATTGATTGATCTCACAATAAGTTTTCAAAACAATTAAAATTTTAACGGTAAAACTATTCAACCCTCCCTTCTAGTTTTCCACAGAGTTGTTGAAAGCTGGAGCTAAGTATATGATGTGAAAGATGCAGACGACAAAACAACATCAAATCATAGGACATCAAACGTTGAAATAAATAACTTTATTTTAAGATGTTCTACTAATAAGCATGATTTTGATCTTTGACACCAAATGATTTGTGTTATTTTGTTCATTGTGAGATAAGGTTTAAAAATGTTATAGTTGTGCGGATTATTTCTGTACGTGTACTAACATTGTCCTTTTTAAGATATAGGTTTCATGGTTATTGTTGGCTGTGAGAGTTATATGGATCTTAGAAATGAAAATACAACTGTAATTGTATATGTTAAGTGTATACTGTTAATTTTAGTTCACTAGAGTGTCAAGTTATAATGAGGGGTTGTATGAAGCAACCAGATACTTTCGAGCTAAGATACATGTGCTTACGTAAACGGTAAAGCGAATTCACGGACTAAAAAAAGTTAAATTTGATATTATATTTCTAATATTAAACGATACTCGTTTCGTGATAATACCGATTTACCCGGTACCGGTACCGATATACCTTTCGGTTCCGAGATCTAGACTATATATTTTGATCGGGAAAAAATACGATACTTAATAAACGGTGTCACTACGATACCAAAATGATGCCATGCTCTTCCCTAGACGGTTTGGTTTAATAAAATTTCACAACCGGAACCGCCAAACACAACTTTTCAACGGGAAAAGTAGAAAACCTTAAAAATGTGGTTTGTGTTTGGGTGGCATATCTTTAACCACAATCACATGATCCATACTCACACCACATTTTCATTTCCATAATCTCCCGAAATTGCATTTCATATCGCACGAAAACAAAAACCAATCCACCATGAAAGCTCTCAGAGCTCCATCTCCTGTTTCCATCCTTCACTCATCAAAACCAAATTTTCAAAACCAATTTTCAACTTTCCATACACCTTAAAACCCCATAATTTAACCAAGTTCACAAAACCCGTACTCAAAACCTTCACTACAATCACGCCAAGGCCATTTTCGACCGAGCCCGAAACAACCGAAGAAAGCGAAAGGAATGATCAGGATGAGAAGTTTGACTGGTATTCACAATGGTACGCGATCATGCCAGTGTGTGATCTTGACAAAAGGGCTCCTCATGGTAAGAAGGTGATGGGACTTGATGTTGTGGTTTGGTGGGATAAGAATGATAATGAATGGAAGGTTTTTGAGGATACTTGTCCTCATAGGTTGGCTCCACTTTCCGAAGGTAGGATTGATCAATGGGGTAGGTTGCAATGTGTCTATCATGGCTGGTGCTTTGGTGGCTCTGGTGATTGTAAATTGATCCCTCAAGCGCCACTTGACGGTCCTCCGGTATGCTTATGTTCGTGTTTTTGGCTTTTAGGGGGTGTGTGGTTTAGTTTATTTGACGGGCTTACGGGTTTGTTGAAATTTGGAAAAGCTGATAAAGCTCATTTTAAATGCGTGTGAGCTTATTAACTTGAGCATAAGCTCAAGTTCATAATGTGTTAAAAATAGGTTTATGGGATTTTCTAAATTTCAATAAGCTCATGTGTAAAGTTGTGTTGTGGTTTTAATGAGAATGTGTATGTAGGTTCATACGTTTAAGAAAGCGTGTGGTGGTTTATCCTAGTACTGTACAAAACAGGATTGTTTGGTTTTGGCCGAATCACGGATCCTGAGTATAAAGATATTTTATCAAAGAAGAAGCCTCCATATATCCCTGCACTTGATGATCCTTCGTTTACTTGCCAGATGTTTAACAGAGATATACCATATGGGTATGCAAGTTTTTCCTTTATTTTCATCTTTACGTTCAGTTTTCCTCATGTAGCACTGTACTTATTATGATGGCCTAGTTTGGTGGTTATACTTTTATATTCATAGTAGGTTAACTGATGTTACCAGAATGTAACTGGTAATAAAAAATTTTCGTTTTATATCTTAGTAATTTCGGTTTTCTGATCCTATTTGGTCATAATTTTTAACACCGTAAGTACCAAAGTAGCCCATTCGAAAACTTTGATTACTAGGTTGGCACACAAAAAGTATACTTGCTAAACTAGACCATCTCGAAAAGTACAATGATATTATGGAATGTGACCCATTAGAGATTTATGTGTTCTGTTGATAGAGGGTTTTACACTTTCAGGTACGAAATCTTGATCGAAAATCTAATGGATCCTGCTCACGTTCCATATGCACATTATGGGTTAATGAAGACACCAGAACCAAGATAAGTATTTATGCTGTCATATAATTCGTTTGTTTATGTTTCTCTTTTAATCTTGGTAATGATGATTGCCTTTCTAACATAAGCTCACTTCCTCACTGTTAAGCAAGATCGTGAGGGGGGCAGACCTCTTGAAATAAACGTCAAGAAAATAGACAAAAATGGTTTTACCGCAAACCAACAAAATGGGTCATGGAACTTTGTTCCTCCTTGTTTGTTTTATGGTAGTATCACAATGGGAGGAAGCCCAGATAAGACAAAGGTATTCAAATATCTTGCTTATTATATCTCGTATCCTTTCCTTCTTTTTTTTGGTACTTGCGTAAGATATGTGCTTTGATTGTTTCAGGATAAATTGGCAGAAAAACCACCTAAAGAGGTGCTTTTGATCTTTATCTGTATGCCAGTGAGTCCTGGTAATAGCAGATTGATATTTGCTTCACCTAGAAACTTTGCTGTTTGGATAGATCGATTTGTTGCCAGATGGATGTACCATATTGGTCAGAATTTGATCATTGACTCAGATACGTATCTTCTTCACGAAGAGGTAAAGCCATACACCCTCACCTCAATTCCTGATGCGAACTGATGTATTCGATTTGCTAAAAGATTATGTAACTTGTAGGAAAAGAAACTGATGGAAGCGGATCCTTCTGAGTGGCAAAAACTCTGCTTTACGCCTACCAAATCAGATGCAAACATAGTTGCATTTAGAAAGTGGCTAAATAAATTTGCAGGCGGAAAAGTTAATTGGGGAAACAAGTATGATGGGTCTCTTCCGCCATCTCCTCCTAGAGAACAGCTCCTGGACAGGTTATTTTCATAAAATTTAAAACCACAATGAGGTTTTAAATGTATAAGAATATTTTCAATATTGAAATTACATGTTTTTTTAATTGATTTGTATTGTTTTAGGTACTGGACCCATGTGGTGAACTGCAGCAGCTGCAATGCTGCATACAAAGGTCTAAATGCACTTGAGGTGTCTCTTCAGGTATTTTCAGTTGCTGCAGTGGCTATTGTTGCTGCAACCAAACAGGGGTTGATATCTGTTGCTTTGAGAAACACACTGGTCGTTGCTGCGGTTTTGTGCTTTGTGGGATCAAAATGGTTGTCTCATTTCATTTACAAAAACTTCCGTTATCATGATTATAATCATGCTTTTCGCTGAGACTTGATGTTGGCTTATGAGTGCTTTTGTGGATCCAGTAATCGTGTCCGTGGCTGTATGTAGGTATTGTAAAGACTTTACGTTACTGATATAGAAAGTTTTACACAATAAACACAGTTAAGAGTTGGTTCACTTTGATATCTTTTTGTTCAACCCTATATGGGCTATATGTTCTATATCTATGTCTCGTAATCTGTGTAGCTGCTTCAAGTTGAATAATACCTGCATATAGAGGCATAAACAACAGTTCTTGAAAATGTGTTTTCCATACTTGAATGTCAAATGATACCGTGTTCTATATATCATACGAGTAATATAATATGATTATTTACCAAGTTACTTTTGGTACAATCTAATAATCATCTAAAGAGTTACTTAGAGCACTCCCGTTAACAACACAAGTTAAACTTTAACACCGTGTCACCATAGGCATAAATTTTGAGAGAGTAGAATCGATTTGTTTGTAGCCTCAACTAAATTACCCTAAAACCTATAATATTTACACTAGGTCTTGAATTTTGGGTAGGGGCCTCAGGTCTCCATTAAGGTCTGTCCTCGCACGTGTCCCGTCTGCGGCACATCGCCTTTAACATTTCACCTTAACTCATAAAAAACACCCATAATCATAACGTTCCGAGTTAAACTTTAACTCACCAACAAATTACAAAACAACCCTCATTTAAGGCGAAATGAAAAAGAAAAACCAAATAACGGGCGTTGGTGTGTTAACGACACTTTAACGCGGAATAACATAAGACTCGATGGTTAACACCGAATTCGGCGTTAACCATTGTGCATGCTCTTAGCGTTAAGTTTTTTTTGTCTAGATGATTCAAACAAAGCTGACAGTTTTCATTGCTCACCAATTTTATTGGATTCTTATGGTATGTAATTTGTTAGAAAATGACATAAGTGAATAATTTGTATGCCTAATAATAATACTAATCCATACAAAATATGAGTATGCATTTTCTCTCTCTTGATGATAACCTTTGATTATACCATGTGTTTTGATCTCTTTGTTAGGCATGAAATTAGGCATGTCTATTAGGCATGCCAATCACTTCTCGAATTAAACAGTAGCTAATAAGATGATGGTGGCTTGACCAGGTGCAGTGTGAAGTGAATGTGGAACTGAGTTTATAATTGGTGTCTGAAACAGATACAAGAACATATAGAATAACTAGTGGCAATGGATCTATTGTGTGTAAATGCGTTTCGTTTAAGCTTATATACGAGCTTATGAATTAACTTCCATTTAAACACTTATTTTTTACTTTAAAATCACAATAAACTGATAAGCTACAAAATATGGGCTTATGAGATAATAAGGCTAAATAAGCTTAATATACATTAAAAAATGTCAGATTGTCAGGTAACAACTTACAAAATGTATGAACAGACAATTAAATGACAAAAAAACGTTTTTTTTTAATGCTAAAAGTCGTATAATAGATGTATGTAACTTGTAGTTAGGAAAAACAAATACAGAGTTGAAAATACATACAATATGTAACAATAATAATTTATGAAAGTAATGAATGTATGAGGTGTTTCCAGGATGAAATGACATTGGGAGACCATTTATCAGGATGGCCACAAACATTAATATGGCGTCCAAGCCATTACACTATGAGGAACAAAATATAATCCTCCAGAATTGGTAAACGGACGCCTTTTATTTATAAAAACTAGCAAACAAGTTACATTATTTTAACTAGAAAGATTATCCTAAATCTCTTGAGTAATGAAAATAAAAAGAATAAAGCTCAGTGGAAGGAGAAGTCGTTAAAAATAAGGATCACGGCAAGATTAAATCTTGTCCACTGCCCATTTACACTCTCAAGTGCTTTGCCTCATCATAGCTATTATTCCGTCATTCCATCAAAAACTTTACTGTTGCTTATAAATAAAAGGTTTCCATAATAAAATTTAAGAGCCTCAGTGTGTGTAACATCAGATCATTGATTAAAACCTCACTGAAATCCGCTAAGATAATTATTTTTTTCATCATAAGCTCTTTAAAAATAAATTTACAATTAATAAAAGGTGCTCAGACAGCCAAGGGTTTTGTCGTCAAACTTTAATGGGAAGAAGAGCCCAAGATCAGAAACTCTAGTCCACAAATTGCTTCATCACCGCACCAAAAACCAAACATATTTAATGAACTTTCATGAAAAAAAATATATATATATATATATATATATATATATATATATAGCTTATGAAATAATTGAGAATGAAGGAGCTGTTGAATGAGAAGGAGGCGCCTCTGTGTGTCAATTTATAAGGTTTTAGTGTTGTTAATATGTGTTGGGGTTTAGGGTTTTCATTTGGGTTTTGTGGGCTTTTGCGGAAATCATGTTGTCTATTGGGCTGTAAAAGACGTATCCGGCTTCAAACCCAAAGTCCAGATTTGGAAAGTGGTTTCGGCTTTTTAAATCCGGGATTTACATATATCCAAAGTTATAAATAGTGCGAGGCGTGCGTGACAGCATGATTAACCCAAATATACAACCAATTTTACACCCAATTACTTACTTTCCACCTTAATACTCTCTATCACAACATATATTCTTTAAACCATAAATGAATTTCGATAAAGAATATGTTAACATTTCCGACGTCGACGATAAAATTGATATTTTCTTTATGAAGCCGATATTCCGTAAACGTGAAGTTGTTGAACAACGTTCGTAGGACGACTATTTTGATGACAGTTAAACATATTCGCAATATTATTGTAAAACGACTATCATATGAGTCGCAAAGTATTTTAAAAATAGTAAAAGGTAGTGAAACTTATATTGAGGTCCACGATGAACTTTCGGATCATTTTGATTCCTTTGTAGTCAAACCCGATGTTATCGTCAATTGGCGTCGACACAACACCCGATGCATTTGATGAATATTCACGGTCAACATTGTGCACGCGATTCTAGATCATTTTACTATGTGCATCTTGATTTATACATGCCCGATTATTTAAAAAATCGACTACAATGACATTAAAATATATACGCATGTCAGTAGAGGGTTCATGGGTTTTCGGGTATGCTTGGAAGAATTGATTATATGCATTAGGAATGGAAAAACTACTTGAAATCATTGCATGGTCAATTTAACATAGGTGATAAAAAATATCCAACTATAATGCTTGAAGTTGTTGTGTAAGACACCAACCAGACAAGGGTAGAAGTATCACATCATGATGTCATATCAAAACATACTAATAAAATTTTGCAAGCGGAAGATTTATAATATAAAATACCAAGTCAAATAAATGAATGACTTACAATGAAAAATACAAAATCCAATATATCAAAATGAAATAAAATATCAAAACAACTGCTCTTCAAAAATAGTCCAATAAGATATGGGAAACTAGGGTCGGATCACTCAAATGCTCCTACTCTCAACCCAACAAAGCCCAACATCCTACTTGGTACTTGCCGCATGGAAAATAAAATGCGGCTGAGCTTAAAAATCCCAGTGAACAGATGTGACAAAACAAAAGCTAACATAATAAAATATAAAACCAGACAAGGGGACTGATAACAAAGTCGCAACGACATGAGCACAATGAGTCAACGAGGAACCTGCAGAACACAATAATAACAGATATCTAGAAGGAACAGAAATCTAGAAAACCAAAGCAAAGCAGCGCATCGATGAACATCTATAAGTACATATAAATAACCAAACATGAACAAGCATATCAACCAGCGGATCAACTAATCATAAATATAGCAAAACAACAAATCAGACAATCAAATATATATAAGCTACGCTGAAATCTATAAGCAGGCGGAAGCAACTAAATTGAATGCAAGCATGGCAATCACACAAGTCAGATAACACACAGTTAATGAACAGAACAAGTATCATAACCAGTGGAAAATCTAGCAGCAGTATAAGCATGATAGCCACATGTATCAAGTAGGAAATACCAAACGAACATCATAATTGAATTAATTAACAAAAAAGGACATAGCATGGCAAATAAACAAGTCAACTAGACAAACAACATAAGTTAAACCATTTCCGTTATCAAACAGTAGCATAAACATTAGTGTAAACATGGCAAATCAACAAGTAAGGTAAACATCAATTACTATGTCGAACTAACACATAAGCATCAGGAAATACCAACAGAAGTACAAGCATGGTAGTCACAATTAGCAATTAGGAATATTAATTGAAAATCATAGCCTACGAAAATAATTGAACGAGGGTATAACATGATAAACGGATAAATCAAATGATTACATACTAGCATGGCAAAACGGTAAATCAATTAGTCACGTAATAACATGACAAACAGATAGCCACATATTAATCATATACTAGCAGGGAAAACATGTAGTCACATAAATCATATAATAGCAGGGTAAACGGATGAGGTGGTGATATGAAGTATACGCTTGGTAGTCAGCCAAAATGGAAAGAGAGTATGACAAATCAAATGAACTGGAATATAGTATGGTAGTCGGATGAATCACATAAGGATCTTGAATGAATGAGTAATCAATGAAAAACTAAATATGAAAATGCGAGAATATGGTGCATTGTGGAATAACATAAGGTATAAATGAGTGTCGAATTTTAAAGGTTGTCGAATGTCACACCTCACGAGGCGAAACGCTTGAGGTGTAACGGAAGGAACATAAGCACAAGATAATAGAACATACCAACATTAATATTTAAAGAAAGAGAACACCATTACAATACCGGTTTAGCCGTCATCGGCAAATATATTACAAAGTTTAGTTCCCAAAATATTGCGTTCTAATACATAATGATTTGTAGTGACAAGTGAAAACTTCATTATGCAAGACACAGTAGAAAAAGCTTACTAACGATCACCGAAATGCATGAGAGAAAAAGCGGGTCAACTATGAAAATAGTTGGTGAGTAAACACGCTTAACAAAATAGGAAAACTCGTAAGAAATAATCAAAGCTTTCGATCGACAAAATGGTCCATAAGCAAAGGCATTGTAAATCCACTCGGTTCAAGTTCCGCCATACAAAACTTGCAACTGTGTTCACAACCCACCGCCAAAAGTAGTATGTCTAATAGCCAAGTATAAGCGGTCATAATAGTTCACAATATAGTACCACGAATATAATAATTCGGGGATGCTCCGAACATAGGAGACTTTACCTTTGCTCCAACAAGGAGACTCCTTTGTCACTCGACCACCTAGGCGAGAATTATTGAGACGCCCACCAATAAGGCGAGACTTTATAGTGATGCTCCGAACATGGGAGACTTTGCCTTTGCTCCAACAAGGGAGACTCCTTTGTCACTCGACCACCCAGGCGAGATTTATTGAGACGCTCCACCAATAAGGCGAGACTTTATAGTGATGCTCGAACATGGGAGACTTTGCACCGCTCAACAAGGGAGACTCCTTTGTCACTCGACCACCTAGGCGAGATTTATTGAGACGCTCCACCAATAAGGCGAGACTTTATAGTGATGCTCGAACATGGGAGACTTTGGGACAAGGTCATAACATGTACGGTTCAATAAATTCAACAAGTCATAAATTGTAATTAAGTTCAAGGATTTGATTCGAGTTCACAAGTTCTAGTCAAACTAGTTAATAAATGTAGTAAACAATTTAGCTCAAGAAAGGTTCATGCATTTCGCCCCAAAATATAGTAAAAACGGAAAAAGGGGGGTTGTGATTACTCACTTGGTAAACTGGTGTGATGACAAGAGTGGGTACACCGAGGTATAATGTGATGCTTTAACCGGGACCTATTACGAATGATATGATATGCAATGAGTTGCAATGTAATGTTATGCATGCATTACGTATGTTATTTATACCATTAGCGAGTTTTGAAAATATTACTAATCGTCGAAAAATACTCTTTTGGCGTCTAGACCCTTCAAAATGACTTTACAAGTATTTACGTCAAAATGTCATCCTACAATGGTTTTATAATGATTTATAGTGAAATTTTCACTTTTCGTCGCAAAACAATGTCGTCGGAATTTTCATGAAAGTGATAAAAATGGCTTTGGAAAACTAGTCGTAAAATGGTGTACGTCGATCGTTAAAGAACGAACTCGGCGGTTTTGGAAAGTTTGTATCGAAATCTAGAAGTTTCAGTTCAGGAGTTTTCGTCAAAAAGGTCTCGAACATAGGGATAATGAGGGTTAAAGATAGTGATTTTGGCTAATTGTGGTGTAAAAAGTGAGTTTCGCCAAGTTTGAACATCCAGAAATAATTTACTACAACTCCGCTATACAAACGGCTTGTCGCTTTGAAAAATATGCTCGGTGAACTTGATTTTACTAGAAGACATTTCGTTCCAAAAGTTTCACAACCTTGTTAAAATAGCCCTCAACAGGACGTTACACCACCGTAACATTTGTAACGTAAATAATATAGTTTTGAAAGTAATAATTACGGCAAGTTTATGAAAGCGGGCATATCTTTGTCGTTTCAAATCCGTTTTCTACGATATCGTCCTTAGCTTCGTATCAAAGTAAACTAATATATTTTGATAAGTCGAAATAATTTGTGAAGCTTAAGGCTCGTTTTTGACTCATACAAGAAAAATATAGTATCTTGAAAATTCGAAAATTATATTTTTCGTCGTCAAACTTGTAAAATCCATAACTTCTTCGTTATAACTCCGTTTTTATCCGTTCAAGCGGCCACGGATTCGTTTTAAAGTATGTTTTCTAAATATCAAGGCCAAAAGGTCGTGCCTCTGCTCGGTTTTCGAGAAAACCAAAACAAGGACAGAACCTATTTTATACGTATTGAAAATAGTTTTCATGGACAAAACCTATTCTAATCCCTTCAAATCAACTCCAAAGCTAATCTAATCCTACCATACACCTTCTTAGGGTGTCATGGGTTCCTAATCACCATCAAGACCAATGAATACCAAAGGGATAATTATAGGATGACCATAAATATATATATACTCTAAAATCATGTAAAATGGTATAAATCACATATGTCTTGCATGTTGCTCCAAAAATGAAAAGATACATATGAGATGATAAGAAAACATGAAAAATGATAGAAACATGCTTACAAGTGAATATGATGAGGTGCAAGTAACAAGGTTAAACCTAAATACTCTTGGTTTTTATTTCAAAACCTAATAAAGAGTATAAACTAGATTGTAATTACTTGAGCTAGAGAAAAATTTGATGATCCCTTTGTAAAAAGCTTCCATGGCCGGTTTTGGATGAGAGAAAACCAAGAGAGAAATAAAAAGTTTACTTGACTTGTGGAAATGAAAGTGAATGAATGATTGAGGTGAAGTAAAAATATGTACAATCAAGAAACATTTACCAACCCATTAAATGAGTTACCATCCCCCCTTGGGCGGTTTTTAGGGGTCCTTGTCCACCAAATAAGTTTTTTTTTTTTTTTTTATAAATAATGTGCAAATGTATACTTATAGATTTTGTAAGAAAAATGTAAGTGAAATAGATTCAAGTTAAGGTAAATGGTGGTTTTTAGGTACAAGTAAATTTTTAATAGTTCAAAATGGAATGTGATGAGATAATAAAAATTGTAAAAATACATTCCTTGTGAAATTCGAGTGATAAAATAATTGTCGAGTAGTTTTTAAGAAAAGTGTCGTAATAGTATAACTTTAACGATTTATATACGAAATAAATCCAAAACACTAGTTAAACTCAAAATATAGTTTTTTATAAACTAATGTAAGTATAAAAATATGTCGGGATCATTTTTGAAAGTAACGGATTAAATATTTAAAATAATAACTCACGCGATAACGTTTATTAAATATAAAAATTACGCGGTTAATGTGAAATGAAATGCCATGAATGAACTAATATGATGCATATATAATTTAAGAAATGACCGGAATTTGAGAATTGTGACATAGAGTCATGCCATTGGTGCATCAATGACACGACCATGTTACCTTCATGGCTAGGAAAACATATTGGCTCGGGTATCAAACTGAAGGGTCAAAGCAAAGTCATAACATAACGGTTCATATCAAAGATTCAAAGCAAGGTTCAATATCAAAGGTTCACCAATCTAAAGGGTGCATAGCAAAGGCTCAATATCAAAGATTCAATAAAGCATAATATAAAGATCATATAAGGAAGCCATAATGATAAGGCTCATAGCAAAGGCAAAACTAATCAAGCTAATATTGAAAAGATGTGAAAGAATCATGAGAAACCTTAAGAGTTAAGGTCAGAATATCTGTACTTCAAACCACAAATGAAATCATAACGGAACACAAGGATCAGAAGATACTCCTTCTTCAATGAATCTACACGGATTAATAATCGCGAATTATTTATAGGTCCAGTTAATGTCGTAACAAATATTAATATTTATAGCTATTATTTTAGTGTTTGATTATATTTAATAATAACACTCGTTTCTAAATGTTACTCGAATAATATTAGGTCGAATTACGAACGAGGACCAAACTCAGAATTATGTCAACACACTCAGAATATCCATCATACGAAAAATATAAAACCAATACAAACAAAATATTATACAGTTTTAGTTGAATATGAGGCCCAATGATCCCCAAGCCCACTAGCAAAACGAATTTTAAAAGCCCATTTGGAAATTGACAAACTCACACTTTGTGAAAATTCACACTATCACACCTAGACTCAATATGCAGTACATGCAAAAATCAATACACTCTCTTTAACATTCTGTTTCAAACACAACCGACTGAATTTGGTGATGCAAACTATTACGACTCAAGCATTCGTGACACACATGGAATCATACAGTCACGGTTACTTACCCATGTATACGAGATCACAAAACTAACTTCAATTCAACCCAAAGCTAGCACACCGCGACACACGCTTACACACTCGATATTCGACACAAGATCACACCCTCGTAACATGATAATTCTCACGAAGCATGCACACATATCTCGACACTTTCACGCACGTTAAATAAAACCGACCCACATACGAGATATATATACAAATAGAGAAAGCAACGATGATGATGGTAAGACGTGCGGTTACCTACGAAGCCAACGAACGATTCACACTGATAACGGATCACCAACGTAACTCCCTAACACCACATTAACCAAAACTCTTGTCTTCGTCCTTCTTTGATCTCGAAGCTAAATATAATGGAAAGGTTTTTAAACCTTGTTTCGATTCTAGTTTGTGGGAGAAGAAAACAACGGCTGGGTGTAGGGTTCGGTTTTGGAGAGGAGAACAAGTCAGCCGCTTCTAGGGTTTTGAAAAAAAAATGAAAGCGTGAGTTTAAACTATATCAAGAATTTCGTTTATTCCGTGCCCATTCGGGCTCGAGCCCGTTTGGCCCGTACCCGTTTAGACTCGAGCCCGTTTGGTCGTTGCCCGTTCGGACTTGAATATTTGTATAATGTACTTTATTATTTGTATTAGTGATATTTAATAATTGTGTTCGAGTTGGTTGTGCAATATGCTTGATAATTTGTATGTTTTAATAACTGCATTTATTGTATTTATTGACCAGTTAATTAATTGACTACATTAAATGTCTTGACAACATTAATGTCTTGTTAATTTCTTATCATAGAAATGTTTTTTGTCTTATTTTTTTAATACTTCGAAATATAGATGTCCTAAATACATTATAATGTAGTATAGATGGGAGGAGAGTCGGGTGTTGGCTGGAACAAATAGAGGCAAGAAATCCTCATTATTCTGTTAACAAACTGGGCCAATCACGTTTGGTTTTGGGCTTCTCACAAAATACAGTTTGGTCCAACAAAGAGGAGAAAAAAAATAACATGTCGTGTATCTATCTACCTATTATATAAAGGAAGAGCCTTTTATTACTGTATAAGCTTCAAAAAATGACACCTAGGCAACAAAACAGCCTTCAAAAAATGACACC